>ML784016.1:128232-157337 GCA_009831015.1 Picea engelmannii
TAGGTCTTTGGTACCTGGGTATTTTCCTTAATCCTACCAACTACAGGGTAGAGGACTGGCATTGGTTCCTGCAGAAATTCGAAAGAAGGATAGGACATTGGTCCTATCGTTGGTTGATAGTGGGATAGAGGCACGTCTTGGTTAAATCAGTTCTTGAAAGCCTACTGGTTTACTGGTTGGCGATTGAAAATGTGTCATCCACAATCTTAAACAGGATCAGGCAACTTATGTACATATTTTTGTGGTCCAGTTGCGGAGAGACAGAGGGCTTTCACTTATGAAAATGGGAGGTTTTATCCAAGCCTAAAGCTTATGGAGGTTGGGGATTCAAATATCTGATATGGTTCAACAAAGTGTTCGCTGCAAAGACCTTATGGCGTTGTCTCTTCAAAGAAGGACTCTGGAACATAATATTATTAGATAAGTACTTGCACTCCCAGTCGGTGGTTTCTTGATTGAGACGTCCATTGGTGTGCACAACAAAATCCTCTAATACTTGGAGGTGTCTCCACAAATCTCTTTAAGTGGTGACTCATTGGACTGCGTGGAGTCCTGGCACAAGGATGTTGGTCCTCCTGGGAGAAGATGTGATTCAGGGGCTGGGTAAATGATCTTTTCTTACAACTGGTCTAATCAATTCATTAAGGGAGAATGGATATCATCTCCTTTTTTAGAATGCATATAGGATTAGTCAAAATCGTTCTACATTTAAGTGGAAATTGGTTATCGAGTTGGGCTTAGGCGACCCGGAGGTTGAGGAATCAGAGGCCTTTAGAAAAGCACTAGCACATGAAGGCAAAATCCTGGCAGATTCCCTGAATGAGCTGGTTTGGATAGGAAACACATCTATGGGGATTATGATTGCAAAAAAATGTTATGATGGTATAGCATCGAAGATCTGGACAACGAGCACTTATTGGTGGCACAATGCGTTATGGAAATGAGACATGACGCTTAAACTCAAGATTTTCACTTGGCTATTGATGGAGAACGAGATTCTCACTTGGGATAATTTACAAAGAAGAGGGTGGAAGGGTCTGAGAATACGTTCCATATGTAAGAAAGACTTAGACACATCCCAACACTTGATGTTTTACTGCTCTTTTACTCAACAGGTTTGGACTAGTTTGTTGATATCTCTCAAGATTACTTTTGGGTGGACAAGTGGGAACATACAATTGTTTTTTAAGGATTGGATTCATAAGCACCCTAGGTGGATCACACTACCTTCTATTGTCTGTTGGAACATCTGGTTGGAAAGAAACAATGTATTGTTCGAGGAAGGAAAACCTTCCATTAAAGTGGTGTTCTGTAGGACCCTAGGTTGGGTAAGGGACTTAAAGAAAATGCCACAACCTTGAATTAAAATGAAACAACCACCGAAGTATTCGATAAGAAGAACAACAACTTGGTTTGATGGGGATGCAAAGAGAAATGGGAAATGTAGCAGAGTGGGTGGAATAATCAGGGTAAATAGTCAAACTAGCTACAAGTGGTGGCTCAGTTGTGGACTGGTCTCAAACAATAGAGTAGAAGTCCTAGGTGTCTGGGCCTTGATGTCCCTGGCTATTCGGCTACACATCCTCGATATTCAGGTTATTGGGGATTTGAAGATAATTATCGAATGGTTGAACAAGACCAACAACATCCAGGTGATGGGTTTGAATTACTGGAAAGAGCAGACCTTGTCACTTACTCAGGCGTTCTCGGCTCTCGATTTCATTCATTCCTACAAAGAGTTCAACTGGGAAGCATACACTCTCTCTAAACAAGCACTTGACCTTTAGGATGGGATATTGAAATTCACTCGAATGCAAGATGGACAAGCAGGTACAACACTATTCCTCTGAATTTTCTAACTTAGCTCTAGTTATCTTTTCTTCAACAAGTCTATGTTGGGCTTTGAACTGCGTTGGATGTTCACTTCTCTCTCAACCTAGTCTTACGAATGATGTTAGTTTACCCTCTGGTTTTTAGGGATGACATGTGAGTGTTTCTCTTTTCGCGAGGTGGTTTCCTTGCCGGTCCTTGAATCGAACCAGATATTTTTTAGTTCTCGACACTGTTGTGTTGGTCTCTGTAACTTTTCCTGAATCATGGTTTTTTAGTTTTTGTAGGAGCTTTGATCGTTTGGCGATTTAATTTGTCGGTTGTACTATTTCCGGTTTCTCAGGATCATAGAACTGTTATATTATTAATATAAGTGTAATTTCTTTGTGGAAAAGTACTTGAGATATTCAATCATAAAGAAATTCATCACATCACACTTCATATTAAGATTCAAAGTGTGTTGAATATTATGAAGGATACAATGTATTAGCACTGAAAGTTACACTTTGACTGCTAAAGTGCAAGCTCAATACCCAACAATAGGTCTTGTCTAACTTGGATCGGGGTTTTAAAGAGTAATGTGGATAGAAGGAAGACTTTAGTGAGAAAAATGAAGTAAGTCTATTATTAGCATCACACATTACTAGTAGACCATTAAAGGAAAAGATTTAGAGACAAGAACTTCTTTAATCAAAGCTTAAACTCTAAGAACAATTATAACAACATCACAATCAAATCTCCATTGCAATACAACTATAAAATATCAATTGAAGCATTCAATGACAATAAATTTTAGAGTAAGAGAGAAACAATATGCAATGAAAGAAACCAATTTCTATTAGACAAAAATTCATCAAGTCTGATACATAAAATCCAAAGTTAGCTATGTTACATCAGTATATCACCAAAAAAGTCTTATATTAAACATTCAAACCTTTACAATGACTTCTAATTCCCCTCTTATAGCCTAGGCTATGAATGACATTTTTACAATTCGAACCCCATCCTCTAGCATAGGATTCCCACATCATGAAGCTAGGGTAACTACAACTGTTCAACAAAAATAACCGACTGTTAAAAACTAGGCTTAATGTTGGCAACTACCCCAACATATTTAATAGGCTTGATGATGTGTCCCTTGAGTGGATATTCTTCTTGTCAGGTGTCCCTCCAGCTTTAAAGTAACCTTCAAGCAGTTGTCCCATACTCCTCTAGCCATCTGGCAATCATTGATCCTCTTGAAATCTCTAAAACAAAAGTTCGCAACATATTCTGTAGTGCCAACTGTATCAGCCAGCTCGCAACGCCTGACTTCATAAAGTAGTTTGTAGCACCAGGCACTGCGAACTTTCCTGTACCTGCATAATGTATCTAGTACAACTCCAAAACACCCAAAAAAACCATCTTCAGAGCTAGAGATGCCTGTAAAAATTTCATTATTTGGTGTATGAGTGAAAAACTTAGCCATAGGCATAATACTTCACCAACATCTCCAAAAATGCAAGAAACAAGCACTGCCCAAAACTGAAATTATTTAATACATTTCATCTTTTACTTTCTGAGTCTGGAACTCCTTCTTGAGGCAACTTGGGCCAACACATCCAAATTCCTCTTGGCTAGCTCTTCCCTGAAAGGATACATCTCCATCTTTAATCCCCTGATCTGAATTTGGTAGGTTATATTTTGTCTGTATAGGTTCTTAAGCTGCCCGTGGAGAGGTCTAAATCTCTTAGCAACGAAATTGGATTTTACAAGAGTCCCAAGATACATATCCATGAGATCACTTAACTTCTTCCTTTCAACTAACTCTTCCCTTTTCAATTTAGCAATTTTAGCTCTGGCTTCTCTAAGCTGTCTAATCAACCGTTTAAAGGTAGTGTTCTCTGGAGGAGTAGTTATGTCTATAACCTTAATGTGTTCCTCAATATGCACAATTTTACCTTTACCTTTTCTCTTGATGGGAGCATCCACTATGTATTCTTTTTCAATACTTTCCTTCTTTGTTGATGACTTGGTGAAAGGTCTCCTAACATTAGTTTTAACTGCAACAGATGGTGAAGGGAAAAGTAACCTCCTTCACAGGTAAAGCATCTTTGGATTTACCTTAGCATCTTATCAAAACCTTCAATAATGTGGCTCCTAGGCACTCCTTTTCATAAATTGTCTCCTTCATATTCTGGTTTGAGGAATTCTTTAGAGAAGGTTGCATTTAGGTTCATGGATTTAAACCACCTTTCACCAGTATTAGGTTTTTAGTACTTGTTGCTATGGTCACTTCATATACCTCAAGTTCTAGTGTCCCAAACTTGGTTTTGGTTCCATCAAAGTTCAAATAAAATTCCCTATCCACCTCAGGGTGACCCCTCTGCATTTTCAGACAAAAACTAAAACAACCCACTCTTTGGAAGACTTCCCTGATCAAGGGTTCAAAAACAAACAACTGCATGTCATAAGGATCAGTCCTCACAATGAACCCTCCCTTGTGAGTCTTCTTTTACTGTGGAGTATCCATTAATGTCATATGAAGAATATCTTACCACAAATTTTAATGATGCTAGAGGCAAAACATGATAAACAGAGGACCATGATTTTGATGGATGATCTTTCTCAAAGGGATGGTTCTGTATAAGGATTTATGTGTTTATCATCCTACTTGACCTCCAGGCCTAAGAAAAGTTAGCTTACAATCAGGGAGATGAAGGAAGACTACATAGAATCACAAAGGTATAAAGATACAAATTGTTGTAAGATAGGTCTTGATCACCACCTCACTATCCTCTTGCAAAAATTCACAATGACTTTACAAGAAAACAACTTTTAATATCAGAATAGATAGAATTAAGTTAAAAATGAGAATCTTATGGAAACAGGTTGTGTAAAAGCTTCTGGGACAGGGGATTCGCAGCGCCAAGCTTGTTGCACAGAGTTTCCAGCGCCAAAACAAGGGGTTCACAAAACTTAGGAAAGTAAGAAGAATCAATTGAATATGAGATAGGAAAGGCGGCTTGAAACAAATATTTGTTAAGGCTTTAATGAACAAGGCTCATAGCTCATGCAATTGGGTTGGGAACGTGTCAACAAGGTAAGTGGGAAAGTTTGGACTGCATATCAACAATTCACAGCGCCCAAGAGAAGAAATAACAAACAAATCCTTTCATGTCCTTCAAATGAGCTAAAAATACTCATGGAGTTCCTGGTGGCTGAGACTTGAAGACTGATATCCTTAAGCTTGAACAAGTTTGTTTGCAGATAGCCTAACCTCGAACTCGCCTTCTCCGACCAGTTCGCAACAATTTATGTAGTGCCTATCTGAAAACACCAGGTTTGCAGCGCCGAGCTAGAAGTGATTTGAAAACTTGAAGAAAACAGTTAGAAGTTTTTATGACAAAATCCAAGGCTATATTTTAAAATATAAGTGCTGAAAACAAGGAGATATTCATTGACAAGACTCATGAGAGAAATGATGGTAATGAAAGCATAATGTACTTTGGATGCACTGTGAACTCTCTGGTGAGTTGGTAGTGTACAAATCAAACTTGATTTGACATCCTAACAGGTAAGGTGACAAAATGGAGGGGTCTCAGTACATCATGGAGGAGGTGACATGTCAGGGTGGTAGTGGAGAAATGAAATATGCGACGGATGAAGGCTTGTCTAACTTATCATGATGATCAAGATATGAACCAAGGACTATAGACCAAAACCAACACAAATCTCCAGTTTATTTGTGTCAAAACTAAAAAATGACTATAGGAAAAAGAAAGAGCCAAATATTTAAACAACACTAATGAATAAAAATAAAAAACCTAAAGACTTTTTTTGACCCAAGCAATTCTATGTGATAACATTGGCTCCATAGGGGATGGCATGCTCCCTGTGAGATCACAAGAACAAGCAGTTTCAGTGTCTTATCCTAGGGCTATGGGGTCATTTGCTCAAAACAAACAAAAACAAAAATTGATATTTACAATGGAAGGGAAAGCCACTAAGGGCTTTAAGCAAAATACTTCTTCAGAAAGTGCCCATTAACTGGGCCATTATAAATTTCATAGTTTTCCAAGTTCTGCAATTTATAAGTGTTATTTTGAAAAACTTCAAAAATCTTGAAAGGACCAATCCACAAGGCTTCAAATTTAACATGTTTTCCTTTGTCTTGCCTATGTGCATCCCACTTGAGCACTGGATCTCCCCGCTATAAATATTCTTGGTTTACCTTCTTGTCAAAATCTTGCTTGATCTTCTACTGATGACTCTATGCTTTATCAAGGAGTTGTTCCCTGGTCTATTGTACTTCTACTAGCTGATGCATCCTTCTGACCAGATCATATGGTTCTCCTTGTTGGGCTCGAAGGAACTTTGCCATAGGAAAAACAAGATGAGTAGGAAAAATAACTTCTATCTCATAAATAAGTTGAAAAGGGGAAATACCAAGTGATCTCTTTGTAGTGACTCTATCTTCCCATAGGGAAACTTTCAGCTTTAAGTCCCATGATTTCTTGTTGTCCTCCAGTAACTTCTTAATAAGATTTACCAGGCTCTTGTTAGAAGACTTTGATAAACCATTACCTTGGGGGTAATAAGGGGTAGAATGAACTAGTTGAATCCCATACTTCTCACAAAATTTCACTAATGGTTCAGTTTTGAATGATGCAACATTATCAGTAACAATCTTGCTTGGTAAACCAAACCTTGACATAATATCTTCAAGAAAACCAATAATTACCTTGTGTGTGGCACTCCTTGTAGGAATGGCTTGTATCCACTTGATGAAATAGTCAGTTGCAGTCAAAATCTATCGATGTCGACCACTTGAAGCTGGATGAATTTCTCTAATGAAGTCAAGTCCCCATTACTGGAAAGGACTAGAAACCACTACAGGCTTCAGAGGCAAAGATTTTAGTTGTTGCTTTCCTGAAAATATCTAGCATTTATCACAAGCTCTGATCTTTGCACAAACATCAGTAAAAAGAATAGGCCAAAAATACCTAGCTTTGAGAATCTTATATGTTGTGGTCCTCCAAAAATGATGACCCCCACACAAGCTATCATGAAAATCTGTCATGTTCTTTTGATCCTCCTTTGGATCTAGACATCTCAAAAGAACCCCTAGAGGATCTTTCCCATATAATATGCGATCACTGAGGCAATATCTGATTCCTTTAAGTTTCAAATCTCTCACCTTTTTCTTCTCAAAACTATCAAGAGGCTGCAACTTTTACAAGAAATGAATAATGTCTTTGTACCAAGTGCATTATGCAAACTTTGGACTGATATGTGAGCTATTATCAGGGATATCAATTTGCTGGTTTTCAGAGTTCAAGTTCATGAAACTAACCACCAGTTCTTTACAATTTGATTCAACCAGCAATCTAGCTAAACTTTTCCGTTTCACTAACTTAGTAGGCTTCATTTCAAGGTCAAACTCCAAAATTTTGGCAATCCAATTGCTCCTCTTTCCATCTATGTCAGGATGGATTAGTATTTCCTTCACAGAAGCTGGCGGGACATAGGAAATAATTATGGAATGAAAAATATATACCCTGAAGGCTTTAAGGGCTTTGACCAAAGCATAATCCTGCTTTTCCATAATATCATACCTCACCTCTGCATCCCTTAATTCCCCGATGAAAAAGGAAATGGGCTGCTCCATACCATATGTGTTTTTCTGATGAAAAACAAAAACCAATGTGTCATTTGAGGCAAAATAAAATATCACAAATTCTTTTGAATAATCAGGGATGATGAGAACACATGCCTCAGTCAATGCTTGTTTGATTTGATCAAAAGAGTTCCGAGCTTAAAAAGTCCATTTCTCCTCATTTCCCTTTCTAAGCATAGATGTAATAAACTTAATCAATTCAACAAAGTTAGAGATGAATCTTGTCAAAAAATTTATTTTGCCCAGGAAAGACTGAATCTCCTTCTTGGACCTAGGAAGAGATAAAGTTTTGATGGCTTGTACTCTACTTGGATAAATCCTTACCCCTTCTGCTGAGACAAGGTGTCCCAACAAATTGCCTTCTTTCATAGCAAACAAAGACTTCTTAGGATTGAGTGACAACCCAAACTTTCTACATTTCAGGAAAACCTTCTTCAGATGATGATAATGTTCCTTATGAGACCTTGAGAACACCGTAATTTCATCTATATATATGACCACAAATTTGACCTTTTCCCCAATGAATGCAATATCCATTCCTCGCTGGAAGGTTGCTCCTGCATTCATGAGACCAAAGGGCATTTTGGCATACATAAATGTGCCCCAAGGAGTATTGAAAGTTGTTTTCTCTCTGTCTTCAGGTAAAATATAGATCTGATTATAGCTTGAGAAGCCATCAATCATGGACATCCTTGTTGACCCAATCACCCTCTACAAAATATCTTCCATCTTGGGAAAGGGATAATTATCTTTCTTGGAACTTTTGTTTAAATTTATGAAATCAACACAAAGTCTGATTTCACCATTATTTTTCCTCACATGGACTAGTTTGGCCACCCAATCAGAGTACCTTAAAGGTATGATGATCTTATCATCAAGCAACTTCTTGACTTCCTTTTCCATTATAGGAAACAACATGGGATATATCTGTCTTAGTTTCTGCCTAAATGACTTGGTCTCATCCTTCAAAGGAATTTTATGTTCAATGATGCTTATATAATAAGTTTGTAGGTCCTCATATTTCCAAACAAATACATCAACAAACTCCTTTCATAACTTCACATACTTAGATCTTTGTTCCTATGATAAACTGCTAGACAACTTGACATACTTGGGATTTTCCTCTGTACCTAAATCGCATTGTCACATCAACTTCTTCATTTGAACCTTTAACTTTCACAGCCACATCATTTCTGTCAAATAATCTCTCCAAAGGGAACAATCCTTTGGGAATATGGTTACTGGGCAATTGGACAATCTTGTGGTCTACAATTTTTTTGAGGAAAATATCGACATGGGGGCTTTTTATATCATCTTGATCTTAATCAATGTGAAGAGTAGAAAACTCTTCCACTGTTTCCAGAAATCTCTTAATCTCAAGATCATCCTCAAATACTTTCCAATGTTTGATATTGTCAGGTATAGAGGGTCTATACTTCACTTCCACATTATACTTGAGCTTGGGGGGAAAAGGGATCTTAAAGTTACTCGCAGAAATAACCAAAAAATCTGCCATAGAATTCTCTTCCCTTGGAACAAAAGAGATGTTAAAAGCTAAGAAAAAATTGTCAATAAGATCCCAAACTCCATTTCTGTAAGTTCTCAATCTGGGACGTTTTGCTTGATACAAATTTTTAACTTGATGCACAATTAGTTCAACATCTTTGAAAACTGCCAAGTCCTCAATCCATATCTTTAGCAGCCCTCAAACCCAGAACAAGAGCCTCATACTCTGTAACATTCTTGAGTTTGGGAAATAAAAACCACTCCAGCATCAACACTTTCTTTAGAAGAGGCCCCATCAAAAAACATCTTCCAAAATTGGGTCTCTTGAGGAGGTATCTCACATGTTTTAATAGACTATTTTCTGATTTCAATGGGTGACTGAGGAGCATCAGTAAGTTGTAGAATACTGGATCTCAGATTAGTGTCAACAATATAAATTGGATGGTTTGTAGGATTAGCGTCATCATTGATGATGTAAGCTAGTTATGCTTCCCTGTATATCCTTTCGTGCTCTCCTCCAAACACATGAATAATGGCATATGAAAGATCCAACTGCAATGTTCCCCCTAGTATCTTAATCCAAGATTGTGACAATATCATCCCAAATTTAGGGGGGGACATCAACCATTACAATATCCATGACCACACTCTTCATGGGCAGTTGAAACTAAAAGTAACAACCAGGTCTTTTATTACTCTAAGGCATTTCACTTTCTCGGAGTCAAAGGAGTATAGGTCATGATAGGTTTTAGTAATTTCTAGACCTAGCTCATCCATGACAGTTTTAGGCATATGGTTATGAGATGCACCCGAGTCCATCAAGAAGTTGTGCAAAACTTTATCATGAATTTTCAATGATGTGTAAAAGGGAGGAGAAGAGTCATCCCTATCTTCTACCAGAGGTCCCAATATGACTGTTGGTTTTTCATCTTGTAAGTTCATTGAGTCTATGGAATTTGAGGAAGATTCAGGTTGCAACATCTTGGAAAGGTACTTTTTAAATTCTTCATTTTTAATCAGTTCTAAAAATGGGAATGGAATTTTGATCTTTTTAATTTCATTCTCAAAACTGAAGGAAGATGGAGATTTTAGAATCTCCTTAATTTCTGGAACAAGGGCCTTAATCACTGTTTGATGGTTTTGTTCCTCTTTTTCCTGGTTTCCAGAAGCCATAACTTTAACAAAATTTTCTATTTTCTTGGGCTGATAAGATGTACTAGACTTTCCATCCTTCTTTTTTGACCTCAAGTTGTATTTATTTTGGTTTTCATATGTTTTCTCCCCTTTACTCAATTCATTCAACTGAATGTCCATAAGGGACTCTTCATATGCAGACTGAGTTAAATAAGGGGAAGGGGAGGTATCACCCAAAGAATGAATTTCTGGATCTGTTTCTTCATACTCTCCTACTTCATCATCAACCATGTTATTTTGAAGAGGGGTTTGAACTTTTTGGTCATCTCTATTCCTTTGAACTATTGAAGGATTTGAGGAGCATTATTTTGTCTTCTGAAATTTCCTCTATTGCCAATATCTTCTGTGATTATGTTATTTTTTCTTCCCTCAAGTTTCATTTTTTCCATTTCAACAGAAAGTGATTTAACCAGCTTAGTTAGTTCATCTACCTAAGGGTTTACACCAGAAGAATCAGAGGTTGAAGCTTCAACCCTATGTTTTCTCCTATCTCTATCATATTTTCGTCTTAGCTTATCAACTGCCAATATGTTTGATTCTACCTCCAAGGTTGCATCTTGCATATGAAATGATGAGGTAGATCTCCTTTCTCTAGACAGGAGGAATAATTCAGGGTCAAAAGCACCGACATAGGTTATCTTGGCAGAGGTTTCAGTAGGTTTAATCTCTATGGGGATTTATTTTACATTTTGTTAAGTCTTTTTGAAAATTCTGAAACCGATTCCCCTTCTTTTCTCTTGAGTGACCCAAACTCTGTAATATAATACAAGAAATCTTTCTTATCACCTCAATGCCTCAAAAAAGCATCATCCAAAGCTTCAATTCCAACAATTGATCCAGTAGTTAAACCCCTAAAATATTTTCTAGGCTCACCATCAAAGCTTTGTACAAAAAATCTCATCCAAAGATCCTCATTTTCAATATTAACATTGTCAGCATAGCTATAAAAGGATGAAAGGTGATCCTCTGCAGTTATGTCCTCTTTGCCTGTAAACTTGGGCATGTACTTAAGATAGTCTCCAACTGGGAGAGCATTCATAGGCAAAGGCAAAACAAGAGGAGCATACCTAGCAACCACTATGGCATCCATCCTATTTCTAGGAAGGTTTGAACCTGCCATTTGATTATGAAGAGGAGGATTATAAATTCTAGGAGAATTAGGAGGAGACTGGGTTTTGATTGGTACAACTACAGTCTGGATGATGTGTACCTTAGGAAAAGGAAGAGTATAGGATGGGGAAGTTTCAGTTTTAACAAGAAGAGGCTAAGTCTTGGAAGAGGATGGTGTAAATTCCAAGGGAACTAAAATTCCTTATTCTTTGGTCACAACAAGTTTAAGAGAGGGAGGAGAAGGAGAACCTAAGGTAGAAAAATCCTCTAAACTCTCAAGTATGAACTAACTTACAACATCAGGTGAGGAAAGCACTTTAAAACTTTCAAAAACTTATTCTTTCAACTGGGGAGAAAAGGAGGAATATTCTACAGGGAAATCTTCAATATTTAAATTTCTAGGAGTTTCAACAAAAGGTAAACGAGGAGCACTAGATACAACTACTAGTGTTTTAAAAGTAGAATCAGGAAAATTTCCAGTAGTACCAGAAGCAACAACTGAAAAGCCTTCTTGAGAAGATTTTCCTTTCTTGATGATCTTCTCTAGGTCAGCTTCAGGTGTGGCCAGAGGTAAATGTGGGGGGTAGACCTCGCGTGTCTACCCTTAGGAGCCACAACTGAAACAATGGAGTCGCCAGGTGCAAACTGTAGTCTTTAATGTATTGATTACTGTGCACCCCCAGAATCAATATTTCTTTGTCGTTCAATCTGAGAGAAATGTTTTCAATCCATTCCATGACAACGACGCCAAGAATGTTAGCGCTAAAAGTTACACTTTGACTGCTAAAGTGCAAGCTCAATACCCATCAATAGGTTAGTAAGGTAAGTTTTAAGTTAAACTGTCAAATGGATAAAACTCTGCCCAACAATGTAAATCACAAAAAATTCTAGATAAGATGTATCAACAAAAGAGGTATTGTCTAACTTGGATTAGGGTTTCAAAGAGTAATTTGGATAGAAGGAAGACTTTAGTGAGAAAAATAAAGTAAGTCTACTACTAGCATCAGGCATTTCTAGTAGACCAATGAAGGAAAAGCTTTAGACACAACAACTTCTTTAATCAAAGATTAAACTCTGAGAACAATTATAACAACATCACAATAAAACCTCCCTTGAAATACAACTATAAAATATCAATTGAAGCATTCAATGACAATAAATTTCAGAGTAAGAGAGAAAGAAGATGACAAGAAAGAAACTGATTTCTATTAGAAAAAAATCATCAAGTCTGATACATAAAATCCAGAGTTGGCTCTTTTACATCAGTATATCACCAAAAGAGTCTTACATTAACCATTCGAACCTTTACAATGGATTCTAATTCCCCTCTTATAGCCTAGGATATGAATGACAGTTGTACAATTCAAACCCCATCCTCCAACATAGGATTCACACTTCATGAAGCTAGGGTAACTATAGTTGTTCAACAAAAATAACTGACTACTAAAAACCAGGCTTAATGATAGTAACTACCCCAACATCTTTAATAGGCTTGATGATGTGTCCCTTGAGCTCATCTTCTTCTTGTCAGGTGTCCCTCCAGCTTTAAACTAGTCTTCAAGCAGTTTTACCATACTCCTCTAGCCATCTAGCAATCGTTGATCCTCTTGAAATCTCCAATACAGAAGTTCACAGCATATTCTGTAGCACCAACTGTATCATCCAGTTCGCAACACCTGACTGCATAAAAGAGTTAACAATGCTAGGCGCTGTGAACTTTCCTGTAGTTGCTTAATGTATCTAGTAGAGCTCCAAATCACCCAAAAAACCATCTTTATAGATAGAGATGCCTGTAAAAATATCATTATTTGGTATATGAGTGAAAAACTTAGTCATAGGCATCATACTTCACCAACATCTCCAAAAATGCAGGAAACAAGCACTGCACAAAACTGAAATTCTTTAATACATTTCATCTTTTACTTTTTGATTCTGGAACTCTTGGCAACTTGGGCCAACACATCCAAATTCCTCTTGGCTAGCTCTTCCCTGAAAGGATGTAGCTCCATCTTTAATCCCCAGGTTATATTATATCTGTATAGGTTCTTAAGCTACATGTGGAGAGGAATAAATCTCTTAGCAATGAACTTGGATTTTACAAGAGTCCCACGTTACATATCCATGAGATCACTTAACTTCTTCCTTTCAATTAACTCTTCCCTTTTCAATTTAGGAATTTTAGCTCTGGCTTATCTAAGGCATTTGATCATCCTTTTAAAGGAAGTGTTCTATGGAGGAGTAGTTATGTCTATAACCTCAATGTGTTCCTCAATAGGTACAATTTTACCTTTACCTTTTCTCTTGATGGGAGCTTCCACTATGTCTTCTTTTTCAATACTTTCCTTCTTTGTTGATGACCCGGTGAAGGGTCTCCTAACCTTAGTTTTAACTGCAACAAATGGTGAAGGGAAAAGTAACCTCCTTCCTTTTGAGCCCGTGGCTATGGTTGATGGAGATCATACTGACTTTGGAGCTGGTTTGGGTGAAACCTCCCTTTGTGGAGCGTAATGAGATCCCCCTTCTCCTTCTTGTTCCTTATTTGTTTCATCATTTTTAACAATACCATTGTTCTTCCTGTTTTTGCTTGTCTCTGTGTGTACAATACGATCAACCAGAAGAGGGCGTTGTACCTTGGATTGTGGAGTAGGAGCAACATTCAATTGAAAGTGTGAAGAAGCAATGAATTGCTCCCAGTTAATTCTTTTCTTTTTTAATTCCTCCATCATAAGAATTTTAATCAGCCTTGAATGAAAAACGCTTGTATCAACTGCCTTAGACTTAGCCTGGACTCTGTCATCCATTTTTCCAATACTCCTAAACAAATAGAAAGGAAGATTCATAAGGTCTTTTCCTATGAAGTGCAACAAAAGTCTTATGTGGTACTAATAAATCATGTTGAATCTCCCTTCACAGGTGAAGTATCTTTAGATTACCCTTAGAATCTTATCAAAACCTTTAATCATGTGGTTCCTGGACACTCCTTTTGATAAATTGTCTCCTTGATATTCAAGTTTGAGGAATTCTTTACAGAAGGTTGCATTTAGGTTCATGGATTTAAACCACCTTTCACCAGTATTAGGTATTTCAATAGCTGCTTCTATGGTCACTTCAAATACCTCAAGTTCTAGTGTCCCAACCTTGGTTTTGGTTCCAGAAAAGTTCAAAGAAAATTACCTAACCACCTCAGGATGCCCCCTTTGCATTTTCCAACAGAAACTAAAACAACCCACTCTTTGGAAGACTTCCCTGATCAGTGGTTTAGCTTCATGTCATAGGGATCAGTCCTCACAATTCTCCCTCCCTTGTGAGCCTTATTTTTCTTTGGAGTATCCATTGATGTCATATGAAGAAAATATTATCATAAATTCTAATGATGCAAGAGGCAAACCAAGATAAACAGAGAATTAGGGTTATGATGGATGATGTTCCTCAAAGGGTTGGTTCTGTATAAGGATTTATGTGTTTATCAACCTATTTGACCTCCATGCATAAGAAAAGGTAGCTTACAGTCAAGGAGATGAAGGAAGACTACACATAATCGTGAATGTATAAAGATACAACTTGTTGTAAGACAAGTCTTGGTCACCACCTCACTATCCTCTTGCAAAAATTCATAATGACTTCACAAGCAAACAAATTTTAATCTCACACTAGATAGAATTGAATTAAAACTGAGAATCTGATGGAAACAGGTTGTGTAAAATCTTCCGGGACATGGCATTCGCAACGCCAAGATTGTTTCATAGAGTTTGCAACGCCAGAACAAGGGTTTTGCATCGCTTAGGAAAGTAAGCATAATCAACTGAACATGAGATAGGAAAGGCGGCTTGAAACAAAGATTTGTTAAGGCTCAGAGCTCATGAAATTGAGTTGGGAACATGTCAACAAGGTAAGTGGGAAAGTTTGTAGCACGTATCACCAGTTCACAATGCCCAAGAGAAGAAATAACAAGCAAATCATTTCATGTCCTTCAAATGAGCTAAAAATACTCATGGAGTAACTGGAGGCTGTGACTTGAAGACTGATATCATTGAGATTGAACAAGTTTGTTTGTAGATAGCCTAACCAACAACTCGCCTTCTCCATCTAGTTGGCAACGATTTTTGTAGTGCTTGTTTGAAAACACCAAGTTTGCAGCGCTGAGCTAGAAGTTATTTGAAAACTTGGAGAAAATAGTTAGAATTTTTTATGACGAAATCCCAGGCTATATTTTAAAATATAAGTGCTGAAAAGAGGGAGATATTCATTGACAATAATCATGAGCTCAATGATGGTAATGAAAGAATAATGTACTTTGGATGCCCTACGAACTCTCTGGTGAGTTGGCAACGTACAAATCAAACTTGATTTGACATCCTAATGGGTAATGTGAAAAAATGGAGAGGTATGAGTACATCATGGAGGAGGTGACATGTCAGGGTGGTAGTGGAGAAATGAAAGATGTGACAGATGAAGGCTTGTCTAACTTATCATGATGATCAAGATATGAACCAAGGACTATAGACCAAAACCAACACAAATCTTTAGTTTATTTATGTCAAAACTAAAAAATGACTATAGGAAAAAGACAAAGCCAAAAATTTAAACAACACTAATGACTCAAAATAAAAAACCTAAAGACTTTTTTTGACCCAAGAAATTATGTGTGATAACATTGGCTCCATAGGGGATGGCATGCTCCCCGTGAGCCGCCAAGAACAAGTAGTTTCAATGTCGTATCCTAGGGCTATGGGGTCATTTATTCAAAAGAAAAAAAAATGATAATTACAATGGAAGGGAAAGCCACTCATGGATTTAAGAAAAATACTTCTTTAGAATGTGCCCATTAACTGGGCCACCAGAAATTTCAGAGTTTTCCAAGTTCTGCAATTTATAAGTGTTATTTTGAAAAACTTCAGAAATCTTGAAAGGACCAATCCACAAGGCTTCAAATTTGCCATGTTTGCCTTTCTCTTTCCTTTGTGCATCCCACTTGAGCACCATATCTCCTAGTTGGAAATCTTCTTTGTTTACCTTCTTGTCAAAAGCTTGCTTGATCTTCTGCTGATGGCTTTGTGCTTTATTAAGGAGTTGCTCCGTGGTCGATTGTACTTCTACTAGCTGATGCATCCTTCTGACCATATCATCACGTTCTCCTTGTTGGTCCTGAAGGAACTTTTCCACAGGCAAGGAAAGCTAAGTAGGAAAAATAGCTTCAATCCCATAAACAAGCTGAAAGGGGGAAATACCAAGTGATCTCTTTGTAGTGACTCTATCTGCCCATAGGGAAAATTTCAGCTTTGAGTCCCATGATTTCTTGTTGTCCTCCAGTAACTTCATAATAATCTTTACTAGGATCTTGTTAGAGAACTCCACTAAACCATTACCTTGGGGGTAATAAGGGGTAGAATGAACTAGTTGAATCCCATACTTCTCACAAAATTTCACTAATGGTTCAACTTTGAAAGATACATCATTTTCAGTAATAATATTGCTTGGGCAACCAAACCTTGACATAATATCTTCAAGAAAACCAATAATTACCTTGTGTGTGACACTCCTTGTAGGAATGGCTTCTATCCACTTGGTGAAATAATCAGTTGCAGTCAAAATCCATCGATGTTAACCACTTGAACCTGGATGAATTTCCCCAATGAAGTCAAGTACCCATTGCTAGAAAGTGTTGATATTATGGTAGCTGTGGGAGGTATTTACCTCCACGTGTAAACCTGATGAGAATAGAATACTCTGGAAAGCAAGAAGAAACCCTAATCAGATGGCTAATAACCCTAGAAGACATGTCGGCTCAAGAGGATAATTTATAATAGGTTATTAGCCTCCAAGAGAAGAAGTCGGCCAGAAGAATTAATATATATTGAACAGACAGATACCCAGAATGAGAAGTCAGCCCAGGTAGTTAGCCATAATTAGTATAAATACACGAGGCAAGTTCTCATTCTGGCAGGCAGTCTCAAAATTGCAGAGCAGCAACTTATGCGCACTGCAGTGCCTAGTCTTGTGCACAGGTTTGAGGAGAGTTTCCATTGCAGCTGCTGCAACTAGCAGATCACATTTGGCTTGGACTATATCTTGGTTAGGGTTTGGACTATCTGATCAGCTCTTGTTGTTGCGCTATCCTTGGGGAAAGGTGTGCTACCCTTTGTTTGGCTATCTAGCCTAGGGTTTGCTTCCGGAATGATTCTATATCAAGGTTAAGGTGCTCAGAGGGTTGCTTCGGCCTATGGTTGGGTGACAATAGTATTGTCAATGGTAAAACGAGCACATCCATTATATTCTAATAGGTTATGGGCCCAACCCTCCTTCATTCGATCTAACCCTTGGAAGGAAACATAGCCGTAAGTATATTAAGCTCATTGAAGAACTGCCGCTAGGGTTTCTAGCAGGAACAGTCACCATGGCACTGCTGCTAGCGTTACTAGCAGGTGCAGTTGCATAAACCCTAATCCTCTTGTTGAGGAAACTTAAATGAAGGGATTGACCTAATCTCTGGATAGATCAGTGCGCCCTAGCCCAACGCATCTCCTGGTACTCTTAGAAAGCCAAGATGTGAAGTTTGAGCTTTTGGTCAAATCTAGGGTTGACCAAGTCAAAGAAGCCATGACTTACTCTATGAAGTCAGAGAACAAGTTAGATGGAGCTTCTAACTTCAGAGCGTGGAATACAAGGATTGATCTCATCCTTGCCAAGAATAAAATGCTGGATATCGTGAAAGGAAAGATCATGAAACCAGATTTTGAAGAAGGGAAAGAGAAGGAACCACAAGAACGTTGCAGCTATGGAGAAGTTCAAAGACGGTGACACCAATGCCATGAGTATCACAGTGGATTCTATAAAATACCACTTGATACCCTACATCTCCCATCTTGACTCATCGAAGAATATGTACGATGCCCTAACAAACCTCTTCTCAGTCAGAAACATTAGACACGTAATGAGTCTGAAGAATGAAATCCGTGACATGAAGATGAATGATGATGACAACATAACATCATACTTTGTGCGAATATCTTAGTTAAGAGATCAACCAAAAGCTATTGAAGAGATCACTTCAGAGAAGGAATTGGTAAACATAGTACTCAATGGTCTTCCCAAGACATCAGATGCATTTGCCGCAAGCATGAACACAAGGAAGGAGTATCCTACATTTGAAGAAATTTGGACTTGTTGTGCTAAAGAAGAATCTAGGATCAGTGCAAAGAGAAACCCCAAAGGAAGTACGATGATCAAGCCTTCACAACAATATTCAAGAATTTTAGGAACAAAAGGAAGTTTGGTTCAAGGAGGAAGCCAAATAAAGGGAAAGACATTTCAGAAGTACAATGCTTCAACTGTCGAAAGTATGGTCACTACAAGAATCATTGTCCCGAGTTAAAGAAAAGGAAGGAGAAACACAAAGCATTAGTTGTTGAAGAAAAGGAACCCACAAAGAAGACTAAGCATGATGAAAGAGACTTCTTCTTCTGAAGGTAACAATACTCTTCTTAGTTCTTGTACATATCTTGTTTGCATAAATCTATGTACATATATTGTATATCTATATCTTAAAAGATAATATGTTTCAAGAAGAACTATATCTATGGAAGAAAAACAAGATAAGGATTGCTATCACTATACAAAAAAGGATGAAATATATCAAACAAATATTGTGGAAGCTATTACAAGATAAGCTGAAATCAGAATCAATCTTGAAGAAACCTAGAAGAAAGAAGTCAACAATCAAGAGAAAATTGGAGAAAGACTTATGACGCCTTGCAGAAGACAATAAGGACGCAGACATAAACATGGACTCTCCTGGATGGAGGGAGTCGATTATATATCACCATAAATAAGAGCATGTATTCATACATGAAGCAAGGATTAGGAGGGAGTTAATCCTATGATCCATTGAATATGATGAAGTATATATCCATGGTAGCAAACATGAAAAGAAGTACGTGTTCAGTTCGACCTTAGAAGAAGTATTCTTCAAAGAGAAGACTTAAAGTATCCCTGGTTGTCCATTCACATCCGTGATCCTATGATGAAAGGAAAAAGTGGAATCTTTAGGGCATGGAATCTATAAGAAACTCCATGGACCCAGGAGCTAAAGAAAAACATGAAGAAGAACATGAAGATTTCAAGAAAGAAAGAGAAGCCAGAACAACCAGTCATTGTATTGAGAATCACAAGATTACCAGCTTGATATGGACTCACTAAAAGCAATCAAGTAGAGGAACTGAAATTCGTGATGAAGAACATTGTATGGAAGACTTATGAATGAAGGCATTGCGAGATCTACACTAGAGGTTCTCCTAGATGGAGGGAGAAGACTATGATGATTACTTGTTCGAGTAAACCAGACATATATCTACATGAGTCATTATATCATCTGCAACATCTATGAGTTGGAATTCTACATCAGATAAATGCAAAGATTGTTCTCCAGAGCAAGTGAACAAAGTGCGTATGAAGAGAAACCTCAAGACTTTGAGGCATACCAAAAAGAGACCATTGTATGCAGATGGAAAAAGATAACTTGGTGGAGAACCTCCAGTGCACAGGAGAAGCGTGGTGAAGATTTTCTATAACATAGATATTGTATCAAGATGATTACTCAATAGATCAGATCTCATGATGACAGAAGAAGTGCCACATGGATATGTTCCAGTGTTCCAAACAATGATATACTTTATTGATTAGAGCTACATGAAGCCTTCAGATAAAAACCAGTGTTCCAGACTGAAGTACATTTGAAATCAAGCATCACATTATCCGTGATGAAGTCCAAAAAGGAGAAAGTGGTTCTCCAATACATATCTCCACAGATGAGCAGATAAACAAACATTTTGGTAAAGCTTCTATCCAAGATGAAAGAGTTTGTGTACTCAAGCTGGAGCTCGTGGAGACGACTTCATTATTGAAAAAGGAAGAGATGACTCACAGGTTGGGAGGGAGCACTGATATGTATTGATTTATTGACAGTCATTTTTCAGTTTAAAAAATGGTCCAGGATGAACAGTTTCCTTTCCAGTTCGGGAAGTGGATTTGAGATTTCTGACGGACGAACATTTTCTAGTTCGGAAAATGGTCTAGATTGTTGATGTACCATAGATAACGACTACCCATTGTGGTTAACATGGGGAGTGGTCTAGGGAAGTCTCTCTTCTTGAGGGTTACTTAAGAAGACTGGCCCACCTCACCGGACAATGATTTCGCATTGTGGTTAACATAAGGAATGGTCCATTTTGGAGGTTGGTACAGGACAATCTTTTCCTCTTGTGGTTAACATGGGAAATGGTCCGGACAATCATTCCTTAGGGTGTATTCATTCTCTCCAAGTTGCACTTTGTTTAGTGCCAAAGGAATGGCCCAGGGTGGGGAATGGTCTAGGCTCAACAATCAGGGACATGCATTCCTTAGGGTGGATTCATTCTCTCCAAATTACACTTTTTTTAGTGTCGGAGGAATGGCCAAGGGTGGGGAATGGTCCAGACTCAGAAATCATGACAGTTATTCTTCCTTTCTTGAGAAGAATAGTCCATATATCTCATCATTGATGTCTTACATTTTGAGGGAAGATGCTCTTCCGAGATCTCACGGATGTGAGTGGAAGAATGGCCCATATGATTCAGTTTATATCATAACACTATTTCTGTGCAGGTTGATATCAGAGGATTGTTATGAAGATTGTATGACAATAGATATATACTACTGTGGTGGATGTGTTCCACTATTTGATCAAGTACTTATGTGTTACTTGGTGTGGTAGTGTACCACTGGATTGTAGTTATGTACTACTATGGATAGACACAATTGTGTTCTATTTTATTCCAATTTCCTTGAAGACTATCAACAGTATTGGAAATGATTATCAACTAGATGGATGATCAAAGAACAAACATTTCCCAGATGGAAAATGGTTTAGAACATTCACTCTTCTAGGACATATGTCCATATTAGAAGAATGGCTCTTGTATCACTCTGTGGTGTGAGTGACTTATCCAACATCATGTCTAATTACTTAGATGGAGTATGGTTTCGAGAGATGATATGACTGATGATACTGATGGTGATGATGATGCTCATGATCTAGTCATGAGATAGTCTATGTTGATGTAACTGGGTGAATGTTATGTTCGTGCTCAAGACCATTACCTGTAATACCTCCCTAGCTAGGAGGGAGTGTCGATATTATGGTAGATGCGGGAGGTATTTACCTCCACGTGTAAACCTGACGAGAATAGAATACTCTAGAAAACAAGAAGAAACCCTAATGAGTTGTCTAATAACCTAGAAGACATGTCGGCTCAAGAGGATAATTTATATTAGGTTATTAGCCTCCAAGAGAAGAAGTCGGCCAGAAGAATCAATATATATTGAACAGACAGATACCCAGAATGAGAAGTCGGCCCAAGCAGTTAGCCAGAATTAGTATAAATACAAGAGGTTGGTTCTCATTCTGGCAGGCAGTCTTAGAATTGTAGAGCAACAACTTGTGCGCACTGCAGTGCCCAATATTGTGCGTAGGTTTGAGGAGGGCTGCCATTGCAGCTGCTACAACTAGCAGATCACATTTGGTTTGGACTATCTCTTGGTTAGGTTTTGGACTATCTGATCAACTCTTGTTGTTGCACTATCCTTGGGGAAAGGTGTGCTATCCTTTGTTTGGCTATCTAGCCTAGGGTTTTCTTCCAGAATGATTCTCTGTCAAGGTTAAGGTGCTCGGAGGGTGGCTTTGGCCTATGGTTGGGTGACAATAGTATTGTCAATGGTAAAATGAGCACATCCATTATATTCTAACAGAAAGGACCAGAAACCACTACAGGCTTCAGAGGCAAAGATTTTAGTTGTTGCTTTCCTAAAAATTTCTGACATTTATCACAAGCTCTGATCTTTGCACAAACATCAGTAAAAAGGCCAGGCCAAAAATACCCAGCTCTGAGAATCTTATATGCTGTGGTCCTCCAAAAATGATGACCCCCATACAAGCTGTCATGGTCTTTTGAGCCTCCTTTGGATATAGACATCTCAAAAGAACTCCTAGAGGATCTTTCCAATACAATATGTGATCAATGAGGCAATATCCGATTGCTTTAAGTTTCAAAGCGCTCACCTTGTTCTTCTCAAAACCATCAGGAGGCTGTAAATTTTGCAAGAAATGAATAATTTCTTTGTACCATGTGAATTCTACCAACTTTGGACTGATATGTGAGCTATTATCAGGGATATCGATTTGTTGGTTTTCAGAGTTCAGGTTCATGAAATTAACCCCCAGTTATTTACAATTTGATTCAGCAAGACATCTAGCTAAAACTTTCCCTTTTACCAACTTAGTAGGCTTCATTTCAAGTTCAAAATCCAGAATTTTGGCAATCCACTTGCTCCTCTTTCCATCTATGTCAGGCTGGATTAATATTTCCTTCACAGAAGCTGATGGGACATAGGAAATAATTTTGGAATGCAAAATATATACCATGAAGGCTTCAAGGGATTTAACCAAATCATAAGCCTGCTTTTCCATAATATCATACCTCACCTATGCATCCCTTAATGCCATGCTGAAAAAGGAAATGGGCTGCTCCATCCCATCTGTGTTTTTCTAAAGAAGAAGAACAACTAATGTGTCATTTGAGGCAAAAGAAAATATCAAAAATTCTTTTGAATAATCAGGGCTGATGAGAACAAGTGCCTCAGTCAATGCTTGTTTGATTTGATCAAAAGAGTTTCGAGCTTCAAAAGTCCATTTCACCTCATTTCCCTTTCTAAGAATAGATGTAATAAACTTAACCAATTCAACAAAGTTAGAGATGAATCTTCTCAAAAAAATTATTTTACCTAGGAAAGACTGAATCTCCTTCTTGGACCAAGGAAGAGACAAAGTCTTGATGGCTTCTACTCTACTTGGATCAATGCTTACCCTCTTCCGTTGAGACAATGTGTCCCAACAACTTGCCTTCTTTCATAGCAAACAAAGACTTCTTAGGATTGAGTGACAACCCAAACTTTCTACATTTCAGGAAAACCTTCTTCAAATGATGATAATGTTCCTTATCAAACCTTGAGAACACCGTAATGTCATCCAGATAGATGACCACAAATTTGTCCTTTTCCCCAATGAAGGCAATATCCATTTCTCACTGAAAGGTTTCTCTTGCATTCATGAGACCAAAGGGAATTTTGGCATACATGAATGTGCCCCAAGGAGTAGTGAAAGTTGTTCTCTCTCTCTCTCTCTTCGGGTAAAACATAGATATGATTGTAGCCTGAGAAGCCATCAATCATGAACATCCTTGCTGAACCAGTCACCCTCTGCAAAATATGCTCCATCTTGGGCAAGGGATACTTGTTTTTCTTTGAACTTCTGTTTAAATTTCTGAAATCAACACAAAGTCTGATTTCACAATTCTTTTTCCTCCCAGGGACTAGATTGGTCACCCACTCAGAGTACCTTAAAGGTATGATGATCTTATCATCAAGTAAGTTATTGAACTCCTTTTCCATAATAGGCAACAACATGGGATTTATCTGTCTTAGCTTCTACCTAAATGGATTGGTCTCATCTTTCAAAGGGATTTTATGTTCAATGATTCTTGTATCATAAGTATGTAGGTCCTCATATTTACAATAAAACACATTAACAAACTCCTTTAATAACTTCACATACTTAGGCCTTTGTTCCTCTGATAAACTGTTAGACAACTTGACATACTTGGGATTTTCCTCTGTACCTAAATTGCATTATGTCACATCAACTTCTTCATTTGAACATTTAATCTTCACAACCACATCATTTTTGTCAAATAATCTCTCCAAAGGGACCAATCCTTTGGGAATATGGTTACTGGGCAATTGGACAATCTTGTGGTTTGCAATTTTGTTGATGAAAATATGAGCATGAGGGATTTTTATATCATCTTGATCTTGATCAATGTGAAGAGCAAAAAACTCTTCCACTCTTTCCAGAAATCTCTTAATCTCAATATCATCCTCAAATACCTTCCAATTTTTGACATTGTCAGGTATAGAGAGTCTATACTTCACTACCACATCATACTTAAGCTTGGGGGGCAAATGGATCTTAAATTTACTAGCAGAAACAACCAAAGAATCTGCCATAGCATTCTCTTCCCTTGGAACAAAAGAGATGTTAAAAGCTAAGAAAAAATTGTCAATAAGATCCCAAATTCACTTCTGTAAGTTCTCAATTTGAGATGTTTTTCCTGATACAAATTTTTAACCTGATGCATAATTAGTTCAACATCTCCGAAAACTGCTAACTCCTCAATCTTCATATCTTTAGCAACCCTCAAACCCAAAACAAGAGCCTCATACTTTGCAACATTATTTGTAGTTTCAAACTAAAGTTTATAAGACAAGGATACGATTTCTTGAGCTAGGGAAATAAAAACCACTCCAACACCAACACTTTCTTTAGAAGAGGACCCATCAAAAAACATCTTCCAAACTGAGGTCTCTTGAGGAGGTATCTCACATGTTTTTATAGGATGTTTTCTGATTTCAATGGGTGACTGAGGAGCATCAGTGAGTTGTATAATACCGTATCCTAGATCAATGTCAACTATATAAATTAGATGGTTTGTAGGATTAGATTCATCACTGATGATGTAAGCTAGTTGTGCTTCCCAGTATAGCCTTTTGTGCTCTCCTCGAAACACAGGAATAGTGGCATATGAAAGATCCAACTGCAATGTTCTCCCTAGTCTCTTAATCCAATATCGTGACAATAGCATCCCAAACTTAGGGGGGACATCAACCACTACAATATCCATGACCACACTCTGCATGGGCAGTTGAAACAAAGTAACAACCAGGTCTTTAATAATTCCAAGTCATTTCACTTTGCTGGAGTCAAAGGAGTATAGGTCATGATAGGTTTTAGTAATTTCTAGACCTAGCTCATCTATGACATTTTTAGGCATAAGGTTATGAGATGCACCTGAGTCCATCAAGCAATTGTGAAAAACTTTATCATGAATATTCAATGATGTGTAAAAGGGAGGAGAAGAGTCATCCCTATCTTCTACCAGAGGTCCCAATATGACTGCTGGTTTTTCATCTTGTAAGTTCATCGAGTCTGTGGAATTTGAGGAAGATGCAGGTTGCAACATCTTGGAAAGGTATTTTTTAAATTATTCATTTTTAATCAGTTCTAAAAATGGGACTGGAATTTTGATCTTTTGAATTTCATTCTCAAAACTGAAGGAAGATGGAGATTTTAGAATCTCCTTAATTTATGGAATAGGGGCCTTAATCACTGTTTGATGGTTTTGTCCTCATTTGACTGGCTGCTAGAAGCCACAACTTTAGCAAAATTTTATGTTTTCTTGGGCTAATCAGATGTACTAGAATTTCCATCCTTCTTTTTTGACCTCAAGTTGTATTTATTTTGGTTTTCATTTGTTTTCTCCCCTTTACTCAATTCATTCAACTGACTGCCCATAAGGGACTCTTCATATGCATATTGAGTTAAATGAGGGAAGGGGGAGGTATCACTCAAACAATGAATTTCTGGATTTGTTTCTTCATCCTCTCCTACTTCATCATCAACCATGTTATTTTGAAGAGGGGTCTGAGCTTTTTGGTCATCTCTATTCCTCTAATCTCTTTGAAGGATCTGAGGAGCATTATTTTGTCTTCTGAAATTTCCTCTGTTACTAGTATCTTGTGTGTTTCTGTTATTTTGTCTTCCCTCAAGTTTCATTTTTTTCCATTTCAACAGAAAGCGATTTAACCAGCTTAGTTAGTTAATCTTCTTGATGGTTGACACTAGAAGAATCAGAGGTTGAAGCTTCAGCCCTATGTTTTCTCCTATCTCTATCAGATTTTCCTCTTAGCTTATCAGCTGCCAATATGTTTATTTCTACCTCTAAGGCTGCATACTGCATATGAGCTAATGAGGTAGATATACTTTCTCTCAACATGAGGTAAAATTCAAGCTCAAAAGCACTGGCATAGGTTATCTTGGCAGAGGTTTCAATAGATTTAATCTCTGTGGGGATTTTATTGTACATTTTGTTAAAATCTTTTTGAAAAATCTCAAACGGTTCCCCTTCTTTTCTCTTGAGTGACCCAAACTTTGTAATATAATACAAGAAATATTTCTTATCACCCCAATGCCTTAGAAAGGCATCATCCAAAGCTTCAATTCCATCAATTGATCCAGGAGTTAAACCCCTAAACCATTTTCTAGCCTCACCATCAAGGCTTTGTACAAAAACTCTCATCCAAACATCCTCATTTTCAATATTAAGATTGTCAGCATAGCTATAAAAAGTTGAAAGGTGCTCCTCTGTAGTTATGTCCTCTTCTCCTATAAACTTGGTCATGTACTTAATATAGTATCCAACTGGGAGAGCATTCATAGGTTGAGGCAACACAAGTGGAGCATACCTAGCAGCCACTGTGGAATCCATCCTATTTCTAGGAAGGTTTGCACGTGCCATTTGATTATGAAAAGAAGGATTATAAATTTTAGGAGAATTAGGAGGAGATTGGGTCTAGATTGGTACAACTACAGTCTGGATGATGTGTAGCTTAGGATAAGGAAGAGTATAGGATGGGGAAGTTTCAGTTTTAATAAGCAGAGGCTGAGTCTTGGAAGAGGATGGTGGAAATTCCAAGGGAACTGAAATTCCTTCTTCTTTGGTAACAAAAAGTTGAAGAGAGGGAGGAGAAGGAGAACCCAGGGTAGGAAAATTCTCTAAACTCTCAAGTCTGAACTAACTTACCATATCAAGTGAGGCAAGCACTTCAAAACTTTCTTCTTTCAACTGGGGAGAAAAAAACGAATATTCTATAGGGAAATCTTCAAGATTTAAATTTCTAGGAGTTTCAACAAAAGGCAAAAGAGTAGCACTAGATACAACTACTGGTGTTTTAAAAGTAGAATCAGGAAAATTTCCAGTAGTACCTGAAACAACAGCTGAAAAGCCTTCTTGAGAAGCTTTAACTTTCTTGATGATCTTCTTTGGGTCAGCTTCAGGTGCAACTAGAGGTAAATGTGGTGTAGACCTCACGCGTCTGCCTTTAGGAGCTGTTATCACCCTATAAGTTATGGGATCAACTGGTGACTGGGATATTATCTGTCTATAGTGTTTTTGTTGACAAATGATTTTTCATTCTGCAAATAATTTGAAAAAGAAAGAAAAAAGAAAAAAGAAAGAAAAGAAAAAAGAAAAAAGAAAAAGAAAAAAAAGAAAAGAAAAAGAAAAAAGAAAAAGAAAAAGAAAAGAAAAAGAGGGCATAAAAGAATTTCAATAAAGGCCCCATGCAATAATAGTAACTTGGTCCATACCTTTCAAGCATGGCCAAGTTCTTTTTAAATTGATGTTGATAGGGTAGTGAATGAGTTTGGCTAAACAATTTAATCTTAGCCAAAGGGTCGAGGTTAGATTAGTGAATAAATCTGGCCAGACTGTCTAATCCTGGTCAGATAGCCCCAGGGTAGAGTAAATTCTTAACCCAACAGTCTAATMTGGGTTAACTGTCATAGGAAACTAGGTTAGAATATAGGTTAGTTGCATTGTTACTTCCTTTCAATAAGAATCAGTTTGATGATTAATGTTGCACCATGATTTGGATACCTAAATGTTGTTCGACTAACCCCTTGGTGGTGTAGTCATGAAAAGTTTGGACAAAACCCATGAAAAATCATTTATCCAAAGTTTTCTAGGCGCGTGATTTATCCGCGCTCTCACTTATGCGCCTATCATGTATCAATGGTCCATATGATCATGCCCAGATCTACGGTGGACAGATCATTCCGGACCCCCCCCCGACCATTCTACCTTTAATGGAGGGGGGGGGGGTCCGGAATCATTGATAAGACCTGCGCGCATCTAGATGGCCCAGGATCGAGCGCACAAATCTACAATCAACGTTGGATTTCGGACCCCCCCGTCCGTTCTGCCTTTAATGGAGGGGGGGGGGTCCAGAATGTGTTTTAAACAACGCGCATAGATCTGTGGCTTAGAAGTAGGAACGCAGATCAACGACCTGAGAAGTATTTCGAACCCCCCTGATTGATCTGCCTTTAACTGAGGGGGGGGGTCCGGAATGGTATTTTTCCTCTGGCGGGTCCCTTTCTATATGTGGCAACAATCTAATGGCCCCGAGTCCCATCATCTCCTGCTATCTGACAGACCTCCATCACCTCTGGATGACACCTTCCACCTTTCCCGAACTGGTCATGTCCCATAACTGCTGCCAATCCTTCCCCCCCATTCGCTCGTGGCAAGACCCTTACTATGAATTTTACCTCCAATCTATAGCCGCCATGTCACCCGTCTGTATCCCTCAGCCACTGTCACCCGCCATCTCACCCTCAAAATGATCCATTGGCCATTTATTACTGGATAACCTATCTGTTATCCAACTGACCTGTCTTCCGCGCCCAACCGACCCCCGTTTACTTAAAACTACCATTTTCCCCTTACTTTCGCTATTCACCCATCGCACCAGAGAAATTCACCGCTTACTCCTCCGTTACATTCCGTTTCCCTCATCCACAGTTAGTCGCCCCCACTAATGTTGTGTTTTATTGCAGGTACTATTGCAGAAATGGCGCCAAATTCCAAACAAGAAGAAGGAGAGGAGAATCTGTTTCTCCCGCCTCCTGTCGACCTGGACAAGATCCCACTGGTTGACAAAGACCGATTAATCACAGATACAAAATGCGATTTTGATTTCTCAAACCTTCAGTCGTGGCTCAGGGAAGTTTTCCTGGACCAGAGTGATGAAATTGGACTCTGGGAGTCCAATTTACCCCTCTACCTCTTCCCTCAGATCCACCATTTTCCCGAGTTCG
>ML784016.1:169154-186105 GCA_009831015.1 Picea engelmannii
AGAATCAGTATTTCTTTGTCATTCAATCCCTGGGAAATGTTTTCAATCCATTCCCCGACAACGACGCCAAGAATGTTAGTGCTGAAAGTTACACTTTGACTTCTAAAGTGAAAGCTCAATACCCATCAATAGGTTTGTAAGGCAAGTTTGAAGAGAAACTGTCAAATTTATAAAACTCAGCCCAACAATGTAAATCACATAAATTTTTAGATAAGATATATCAGCAAAAGAGGTCTTGTCTAACTTGGATCAGGGTTGTAAAGAGTAAGGTGGATAGAAGGAAGACTTTAGTGAGAAAAATGAAGTAAGACTACTATTAGCATCAAGCATTACTAGTAGACCAATAAAGGAAAAGCTTTAGACACAAGAACTTCTTTAATCAAAGCTTAAACTCTGAGAACAATTATAACAACATCACAATCAAACCTCCATTGCAATAAAACTATAAAATAACAATTGAAGAATTCAATGACAATAAATTCCAGAGTAAGATAGAAACAAGATGGCAGGAAAGAAACTGATTTCTATTAGACAAAAATTCATCAAGTTTGATATATAAAATCCAGAGTTGGCTCTGTTACATCAGTATATCACCAAAAGAGTCCTACATTAACCATTCAAACCTTTACAATGACTTCTAATGCCCCTCTTATTGCCTAGGCTATGAATGACACTTGTACAATTTGAACCCCATCCTCTAGCATAGGATTTCCACATCATGAAGCTAGGGTAACTACAGTTGTTCAACAAAAATAACTGACTGCTAAAAACTAAGCTTAATGCTAGTAACTACCCCAACATCTTTAATAGGCTTGATGATGTGTCCCTTGAGCGCATCTTCTTTTTGCCAGGTGTCCCTCTAGATTTAAACTACCTTCAAGCAACTGTCCCATACTCCTCTAGCCATCTGGCAATCGTTGATCCTCTTGAAATCTCCAAAACAGAAGTTCACAACATATTCTGTAGCACCAACTGTATCAGCCAGTTCGCAGCGCCACGCGCTGCGAACTTTCCTGTAGCTTCTTAATGTATCTAGTAGAGCTCCAAAACACCCAAAAAACCATCTTCAGAGCTAGAGATGGCTGTAAAAATTTCATCATTTGGTGTATGAGTGAAAAATTTAGTCATAGGCATCATACTTCACCAACATCTCCAAAAATGCAAGAAACAAGAATTGCCCAAAACTGAAATTCTTTAAGACATTTCATCTTTTACTTTCTGAGTCTGGAACTCCTTCTTGTGGCAACTTGGGCCAACACATCCAAATTCCTCTTGGCTAGCTCTTTCCTGAAAGGATGCAACTCCATCTTTAACCCCCTGATCTGACTTTGGTAGGTTATATTCTGTCTGTATAGGTTCTTAAGCTGCCTATGGAGAGGTCTAAATCCTTAGCAATGAAATTGGCTTTTACAAGAGTCCCACGATACATATCCATGAGATCACTTAACTTCTTCCTTTCAACAAACTCTTCCCTTTTCAATTTAGCAATTTCAACTCTTGCTTCTCTAAGATATTTGATTATCCTTTTAAAGGTAATGTTCTCTAGAGGAGTAGTTATGTCTATAACCTCAATGTGTTCCTCCATAGGTACAATTTTACCTTTACCTTTTCTCTTGATGGGAACTTCCACTATGTCTTATTTTTCAATACTTTCCTTCTTTGTTGATGACCCGGTGAAAGGTCTCCTAACCTTAGTTTTAACTTCAACAGATGAAGGGAAAAGTAACCTCCTTCCTTTTGAGCATGTGGCTTTGGTTGATGGAGTTCCTGCTAAATTTGGAGTTGGTTTGGGTGAAACCTCTCTTTGTGGAGAGTAATGAGACCCCCCTTCTCCTTTTTGTTCCTTAGTTGTTTCATCATTTTTAACAATACCTTTTCTCTTCCTCTTTTTGCTTGTCTCTGTGTGTACAATACTATCAGCCTGAAGAGCGCTTTGTACCTTGGATTGTGGACTAGGAGCAACATTCAATTGAAAGTGTGAAGAAGCAATGAATTGCTCCCAGACAATGCTTTTCTTCTTTAATTCCTCCATCACAAGCATTTTAATCATCCCTAAATGAAAAACATTTGTATCAAGTGCCTTAGACTTAGCCCAGACTCTGTCAGCCATTTTTCCAATACTGCTAAACAAATAGAAAGGAAGATTCATAAGGTCTTTGCCTGTGAAGTGCAACATAAGTCTTATGTGGTACTAATAAATTATGTTGAATCTCCCTTCAAAGGTAAAGTTTATTTGGATTACCCCTAGCATCTTATCAAAACCTTCAATCATGGGTCTCCTAGACTCTTGTTTTGATAAATCATCTCCTTGATATTCTGGTTTGAGGAATTATTTAGAGAAGGTTGCATTTAGGTTCATGGATTTAAACCACCTTTCACCAGTATTAGGTATTTCAGTAGTTGTTTCTATGGTCACTTCAAATACCTCAAGTTCTACTGTCCCAACCTTGGTTTTGGTTTCATCAAAGTTCAAAGCAATTTCCCTAGCCACCTTAGGGTGCCCCCTCTACATTTTCTCACAGAAACTAAAACAACCCACTCTTTGGAAGACTTCCCTGGTCAGGGGTTCATCAACAAACAAATGCATGTCATAGGGCTCAGTCCTCACAATGCCCCCTCCCTTGTGAGCCTTCTTTTGTTGTGGAGTATCCATTGATGTCATATGAAGAAAATCTTACCTCAAATTTTAATGATGCATGAGGCAAAACAGGAAAAACAAGGGACTAGGTTTTTGATGGATGATGTTTCTCAAAGAGTTGGTTATGTATAAGGCTTTATGTGTTTATCAACCTATTTGACCTCTAGGCATAAGAAAAGGTTGCTTACAGTAAGGGAGAGGAAGGAAGACTACACAAAATCATGAAGGTATAAAGATACAACTTGGTGTAAGACAGGTCTTGATCACCACCTCGCTATCCTCTTGCAAAAATTCACAATGACTTCACAAGCAAACAAATTTTAATCTCAGACTAGATAGAATTGAGTTAAAACTGAGAATTTGATGGAAACATGTTGTGTAAAAGCTTCTGGGACATGGAATTTACAGCACCAAGCTTGCTGCACAGAGTTTGCAGGGCCAGAACAGGGGGTTCGCAACACTTAGGAAAGTAAGATGAATCAACTGAATATGAGATAGGAAAGGCGGCTTGAAACCAATATTTGTTAAGGCTTTAATGAACAAGTCTCAGAGCTCATGCAATTGGGATGGGAACGTGTCAACAAGGTAAGTGGGAAAGTTTGCAACGCGTATCACCAGTTCACAACGCGAAGAGAAGAAATAACAAACATATCCTTTCATGTCCTTCAAATGAGCTAAAAATACTCATGGAGTACCTGGTGGTTGTGACTTGAAGACTGATATCCTTGAGCTTGAACAAGTTGTTTGCAAATAAACTAACCTCCACCTCTCCTTCTCCAACCAATTCGTAGCAATTTTCGTAGCACATGTCTGAAAACACCTAGTTTGCAACGCCGAGCTAGAAGTGATTTGAAAACTTGGAGAAAACAGTTAGAAGTTTTTATGATGAAATCCCAGGCTATATTTTAAAATGTAAGTGTTGAAAACAAGGAGATCTTTGTTGACAAGACTCATGAGCACAATGATGGTAATGAAAGCATAATGTACTTCGGATGCGCTACGAACTCTCTAGTGAGTTGGCACTGTACAAATCAAACTTGATTTGACATCCTAATAGGTAAGGTGACAAAATCGAGTGGTTTGAGTACATCATGGAGGAGGTGACATGTCAGGGTGGTAGTGGAGAAATGAAAGATGTGACGGATAAAGGCTTGTCTAACTTATCATGATGATCAAGATATGAACCAAGGAATATACACCAAAACCAACACAAATCTTTAGTTTATTTGTGTCAAAACTAAAAAATGACTATAGGAAAAAGACAAAGCCAAAAATTTGAACAACACTAATGACTCAAAATAAAAAAACCTAAAGACTTTTTTGACCCAAGCAATTCTATGTGATAACATTGTGCACCATGAAGATACCAAACATATTGAAGTTCATTGTCACTACATCAGTGATGCAAGAGCATCCAAGGTATTTCTAAGTATTAAAGCACACTAGGCACACATGAATAAAACAAGTGAAAGGAAAGCATGACAAAGGAAATCATGCATGACAAGGTGATTGCACCGAGGGAAGATGAGAGGTCAAACAAAAGAATGTGTAGCGACAAGCACATATTTGAAGCGCCACTGGAATTTGATGAGTTGGAAGAAGTAGAAGTAACACATAAACAGATGAAGAGTCGTAGAAGGACCAAAACAGTGAGTTAAGTTGGAATAATTACATTGGAAAACAATAGAGATAAGTTGTTCGCGAGTAAAGAGGTTGTACAATTGTAGGAGTTGCTGATAGAGCCTAAGTAGAGTAGTGAGGTGTGTGACTGAATTATGTATATGTATTTTTTTTGTTAAGTAATGAGAATGAGTAGATTTATTCCCATACAATGTGATCTAGTTCTTAATGTTGCATGAGTGATTGAATAGCCATAAAATTTCATATACTGCATTTTTGTTCTAGCGAATGGTTGCAGACCATTATTATACTCTGCAAATTTCAAGATTGAGTTTGAATTGTGCTCATTACACCAATCACAAGGAAGGTGGAAAATGCACTAACCAAGCTAGACTATAAAGAATGAGTCTAAAGATCATAAATCCTTGGGAAGTTTGAATGGGGAGAATTTTTTTCATATTGTCCTAGAGGAGCATACAACAAACATCCTAGAACTTGGTCACATACTAATAATCAAAACATAATACTATAATAAACGACTAAGAGTCAACCATAACATTTAATTGGTGGTTTTTTATATTTGTGGTTTATGAATGTGATTATATGTCTGTGTAAGTTGTTTGTGACATGGATATCTCCATAATTCATTTATTAAATTCTTCAATCATTTTCCTAAAGAAATGATATTGAATGCATGTATTTCAACATAACATGACAAGTTAGATTTTTTGTAAGTCTCATTTTACTCTATCTGTCAACACATTGTCATGACCATTCCCACAATTATGTAGCTCCACAATTATTGAAGTCAAACCGTGTTCGAATATGCTTGCATTGCAAACATGTGATCAACCTTTATGCTCAACAACGCCATGATGGATTGCCTTCAATTGCTCTAACTAACAATGACCACAAAATTAATATATAAACCACCATCAAGTTCTCCTATTAGCATGGATTGCCCAATCTACATTAAATAAACTTGGTTATCAATAACGATGATCAAAGCATATTGGTAGTTAATGGTTCCCCACCGATATTTGAACTCTTCATAATGACTTGATAACGTTGTCCTAAGATGGACATAAATTTGCTTAAAATTTCTACTATTTGTGTGATGTCCATCTTTGTACAAACCATTGCTAACATTAAGCTTCAAAATGTACTTTGATACATGGCCATTTTTGTTTCTTCTTGCTTATCTTTAATGGTTTGACTCATCCACCTCATTAGTTTCAAAATAAATTTATCGATATCCCTAGTGACCTGTGATCTATCATTATGAATTTCTTCACAAACTCTTCAATGTAATTCTCACTGGTCCTCTTAAAATCTCAATTCATAGGAAGTAACATACAACACTAAAGTTCTTGATTTCAAACTAACATTACAATCGAAGCTTCATCATTCTTTGTCAGCCTCCATCTACATTATTTCAGTGACATATACATGACAATGATCATCAAATGTCTATTGCATAGGTTAACCTATATGTAGTGATCTATAGAACTCTTCTCAAATTATCCATCAATCTTTTTAAACCATTGCCTTGATTGTGATATTGTTTTTATGGATGTGCCTTATAGAGGCTTTCCCCAAACTTGTTGCTTTGGTTATCTTTCTCCATCAACATCCCATGCAAATATTCTTCAAGGGACAATGGTTGATGTTTATAAGTAATGTTGATTGTAGCCATAAAGTGCTTATAACTCAATGGTTGACCATTTAATGTCACATGGACAATTTATTTGTCTTCAATCGTCTTTCTAGTGGAGCTAAGTTGATCTCTTATGTCCAACCTAGCCATATGTGTTGTTATGGATCCATTTCCTTCAATGTTCCACCAAGTTTCCAGGACACAAGGATGGAAGAGTGGGAAAACACATCCGAGGGACAAGTGGAAGCACCCCCCAAATTCTATGAAACATCATAGGAGGCATTGGGGTCTTTGAGGAACCCACATAAAATATTAGAAAGTATAAATTAAAGTATATGAAAACTAAAATATATTTCATTGAAATATTATACATAACTATGCGCCAATAGCAATCATCATTACATGTAAGCAAAGGTATTGGAATTGGAACCGATTGAGGTCCAACCAACATGGAACCAAAACTGGTTGGTGAACGAGTGTACTAAAAAATACATAAATATACAATACACACACACCAATGTATATCCAAATCATTAGACACCAAATATGCAAGGCTTGTTCATATATATAGCATGTAAGTACTAAGTGTGAATATAAAAAAATGACACCGAGTGTGAATCACGATACATATCTAAAACGAAACACATAGAAATCAAGGCTCGAAATGGCTTCTAAAGTCCAAAAAACATCATGCTACAACAAATAACTACATATAATCAAAACCATCACTTATATTGGATCCTCATCATCAATATCACCCTTTTCTCCTTGCCTAGCCTTTGCTTGTACCTCGATCCTCCAAAGACATCAGTGATCACTGTCCAATTTTGATGAAATTGCCTAATCCAAACCTTCAAATATGGTAGAAAAAACTTAACATGCTTAATGAATGATTTTGGCTCGAGTGAAGGGTACATTTTTGCTAAAATCAGGATAGGGGAGTTCAACAATCAACACCACCAACATCGAGGTATACAAAGGGCTTGATGTTGTTTTCAATCCTTTGGAGACATCAATGAACACCATCCAATTCTGATCAAATTGCCTAATCCAAACCTTCAAATACGATAGAAAAAACTTAACATGCTTAATGAATGATTTTGGCTTGAGTGAATGGTACATTTTTTTGATAAAATCATGATAAGGGTGTTCAACAATCAACACCACCAACATCGAGGTGCATAAAGGGCTTGGTGCTATCGATGAACACTGGAATCCTACCAATCTTGAAATCTTGGAAACTATTAAGTCTGTTGAATTTTGAAAGGGATATGAGATTCTACTTTCTCCATATGAAGTACAATGAGGTTGGAACCACTCTCAAACATCTTGGAACAATTACTGGTAATGTTACAAATTTAATTAAAATGATAGAAAATGAAAGATAAATGAGAATATCAACTTTTACTTTAAGAATTTAATATTACCATTAATTACCAAATAGAAGGGGTTCATAACCATGGACTTTAGTAAAAGAAGCATGGCTCATTTTTTTAGGGGGGTGTTCCCCATTGTATTTCCTTGAATCCCCCTCAAAAGGGGATGTGAGGAAACATCCCCCTTGAAGTACCAACGTCCTAGGAGCATGGGGAGCATGTCCCCTACCCTCGAGAATGTGTTCCCATGTAACACTCATTTCCTTTCAATGTTAACCAACACAACTTAATATTTTATGTACAAGCCCTTATGTGTCTTGTCGACTTATACAATATCTTTAATTATCGTACATGTCATAGGCCAATTCAATTCTTTGAATGTGAATCCATACATTATCACAAATTGAATTTGTGTTTAATAGATGTGGCATCTTGGTCTTTGTAGGCAACAAGCACAATGGCATCCCCTAACATTTGTTTCTCTTGTTCGGGTACTATCTCCAACAAAATTTCAATACTTACGTTATTTAATGTCTTTTTGCAAATTTATGTGCAATGCTCAAAATATGTGCGAAAATGACCTAAAAAGTATGCCAAAATGCGTTAATATACACACAATTTCTCTTAATATGTTCAATATAATGCCAAATTTGCTTTCACTTGAACTAGTATTAAATCTTCTTTTGAGTCTTCATGGCTTACATTACCTTGTCTTTGATTCTCACCTCTCCTAATTAGCCAAGGCTGTCTTTTCCTTTTTTTCCTTTGCTACAAACTTATCTTCATTTTTTTTTATAAATCTCCTAATTAACCAAGATTGTGTTTTCCCTTTTACTTACGCTACAAAATTATGCTCAAATTTTATATATTATTGTAGAGATTTTAGCTCTATTCTTACAGCAAAATGACAACTGTTTAACTCTAAATGATAAACTCCTCGGAGTCTAACCAATACTTCAAAGATTCAAACAAAGTGTTAAACTCAATAGCACTCTGAATTTTTTTCAATATTATCACCAAATGCAATTCATTAGTCTCTCAAATATTCACGTTTTGAAAGGTTATATGCAATTGATCCACCTTCAACTATCCTTAACTTATTTAACGATTTCCTGAATATAGTCATTTGGTCCTGTTTTTTAATTCCTGCTTTGATTGATTTTAATGACGTCCAGAAGCTGAAAAGCTTAAAAAACCAAGACAATAACAACTCTAACTCATCTTCACATTCTTTTAATATCAAATCTTTGGGTTTTAATTATTTTCTACAAACGATATTTCATAATTCCATGACCACCAAAATTCGCAGAACAAAATTCTTGCCATTAAGTTTTTGTGTCAAAAATCATACTTGACCACTTCCAGTCTTTAAAAATAATATTTTCACTTACCACAGAAAATTTACCTTGAAAAACTCCAAGTACCCTTCACCTGAAAAATTGAAGTGACCCTTTGAACCCCTGCAAAACTCTGCTCAACATACTCCCAATCAACCTCAGGAAAATAAAATGACCCAATTAAAAATACAACATATTCCAACTTTGGCCACAGGGATTTCCCAACTTTGGCCAGCAATGACTGTTTTCCTCAATTCTGTGGTTGGTTTTCACTTGATCTCTCTATGAGCGGCAATATTTTGAGAGCATTTTGAACTGCCCTTCTTTCTTTCCTTTTGATAGGCATCTCTCTTTTTTTTTATTTGTTGAACATCTTTTCTGAGACGACGGTTTTTGTTGTGTCTCTATTCTTGACAGACGTTTTCTTGAGCCAGTGATTCGAACCTGGGTATCCTGCTACAATAGCGTCTAAATCTCAAAAAATTATTTCCTCAGAAGCCAATGCTTTCTCTCAACTCGCCGATGACCTCTTTAACTGTCTCTCCTTCAGCTGGTGGCTCTCACCGTGTCTTCCACTCTTTTCCAACATTTTTTCGTTTGAAAAAATGGAGTATTAGATACTCTCCACTTTCGAACTACAACCTACACCTTCAGCCCCCATTCCTCAGGATCTCAAAAATTCTTGTGGCTCTCAGACCATATTTGTATTCCGGAGTACACAAGCACAAGAAAACAAGATATAATTTTCCCACTAAACTCTGTTGAATTCACGTCGTAGAGGAATACATACTTATATAAAAACAAATGTCCAAAAACTGAACAACTGAAAGTGGGTATTGCATCTTTATCAACATAGTCCAAGTCCTCCCACCAGACAAGTTTATACACTTGAAATAAAGTAGCTATGTAGAAATTCTCGTGTTTCTGTTCCCAACAAGCCACAATCCAAATTCCATTACGAGTTGAAATTGCACAAATGCATGTCGTAGTTGTATAACCACTGTACTTTTTGGCACTAAATGCAGACTGCCCTTATCACATACCAAGCAACACCCTTCAATTTGGTGCCACGCTCATTAAAGGTTCATTTGTGACTCAAACATGCAGGCCACAATGCAAAAGATGGGAGTTGCTACTCCTCTGTCATAAATTCACAATGCATGTATGAAAATTAGCCTAAAATACAATAATAAATTCCATACTTCACCTAAAAGAGGTCACTCTCCAGTCTAATGCACAAATTCCCCCCAAAGTGTACAACAAATGTTCTCCTATGAACAAGTGGAAGGGTATATATATAGGAGTTTTCTACCCTTAACCACCCTCTCTCTCTGGCATGTATCTCTGAGAGGGGCCTGCTGATAAAGAAAAAAATCACTGATTGTCCTCAAAAGGGTCCCCAACCAATCGGGAGATTTAAGACCATGCGAGGGGCGCCTTCTATCTCTAACGTAGGCCCTTTTCTTTCATCGAAAGTCCAATTAACTATTTTTAAAAGCAACATTAGTTACTTGTGCCTCCACAGATAATTTTCTTTCGATTAACGTTTACATGGATTGTAACAGAAATGATAGAGATACCCTTAATGAAGCTTTATAGGAAGATGGACAAATAAGAAGTTAAACAGCAAGAAAGCTAAATGTTCTCAGCATAACCCAAAATAAAACACTTCAAAACATCTCCTAACTGTTGCTGAGACAATATCAACTCTCTCGTATTGCAAGAAAGTAATTCGAATAAAAATCTAAAATGTGCAAGTTACCAAATTTTAAAACATGGGCAAGCTCTGGTCGTTTTAAGAATTTTAAATGATTAACGTTGATATATGTTGTAGGTAAAAGATCATCTTCTATTTATTCCATCTTCATTATGTATTGGTGTTTACAAGTATTTACAGTAAAGCTCTCATTTAGTTCTAGCCGGCAGTTGATTTTTTTAAATTTTGATTTACTTCTGGTGAAACTCAGGGGTCAAAGGTAACTCTGTGCTTATTAGACATCCATGCACTCACTGTGGCTTGGGAGGAATGCACTGGCTGCTTATGAATTTTCAATCAAACAGTAGTTGTTGATTCTGTTGTATAACCAAGAAAAAATTATGAACTTCGTGTCATTCATATTATTGTCTATAGATGTTTTAAGGCAATTAGTTGACAACTGTTATTAACTGCAATGATAGAAAAAATATGATGCGATTACAAGAATTTTCAAAGAAAATGTTCTATGGATATGACGTATACTTGACATCAATCTCTGCAAACTTAGTGAAGAGCTCTGGTGATAACATATACAACATCAAATGAAGGCCATTACTTGGAAACCACCCTGGAAGATGATGTGAAAATCATCTTTCATTACTCTTGAATATCCTTATTTTCTAATTGACACTAGCAATGATTCCTGCCTTGTTTCCCCATATTAAAATTTAGAATGCAGCTGATTTTCTAATAATTAATTTTCTGATGGTTACAGGTGAGGCTTTTTCATGGAACTTAACATTAAGCAGCTTAGGAATATTTCTGGTCAGCTGGAATTGATTTGGACGCATCCAGATGATTGAGCCTGCATGTCCCTAGAAGAAACTCAGGGAGCTCATCTTCTGTGTTTGCCTATATACAAAGCATAGTATACAAAGTCAGCTCTTTACGTGTAGATTACATGACAACCAAACTCATATAAGTTCAGTTGTAAAATATTTTCCAGATATAGCAGTACAACGACTTCCTTACCTGTATCACAAAGGCCATTTCAATAACCAACTTACTCAGGTAACCAAGAACTAGGTTAACCACACCCTTGGCTACTGAAGATGAACCAATATTAACATCCAGCTATAACAAAAGAAATAAAAGTTCAGGCACAATCAGGAACTGAGAAGATATGCAGATCATTAATGTTTCCATGCTGTACTTTGAAATGGTTTTGAACTTACCTCAAGATAGTTGTTTCCCCTAGCATAATTGATTTCTAGTGCTTGACCCACCAAACATGCAGTTTTGCCTACACTCTGCTTCACAATCCAGGAGCCCTGAGAAACATAAACACCATCATACTAATTCCTGGACTGCAATTAACAAAATTTCTAACATTTTACTAATATAATCCACATGAGGTACCTTAGATATTTATCTACCTTGGCAATATGGGGAATGATCTTGAATCGTGAATTGCGATAAGCATCGTCTCCTTTGAAAAACTTTTCTAGCAAAGGAACATTTTCAATAGGACAATCCATCATATAGTATAAGGCAAGAGAGTATGTCGTTGAACCTGGGACCTGGCAAGCAAAGAGCACTTGATGGTAGCTTCATAGTTTCCTTCATAAAAATCTATATACCATGATTGTAAGTATGCAATGCCTGGTACAGTTACCTGGATATTTACAACAAAAAACAATTCTTTGCCACCCTGAGATGCTCTCCTCTGTTAGCAGAGATAAGTTGTCAATGTGTCATATATCAAACCAACATATACTAAATAAGCATAATGCAGTGTAATACACAAAAATCTTTACTATTGGAACTAAATGATCATAATTAACAAAAAAAAAAGCACAAAAGGAGGCCATGATTATAAACTAAATTAGTAAGTTGGCGATGCCACCTAAGTAATATACAAGCTTCATGTTAGTGATGTGTGTTCCTGCCTCTCTAAAATATTAAATATATTATGTAAAATATATCATCTTTCAATCTATTAATTCTGACCAAAATATATAAATAGACATTGCTGTTTAGATTGAAAGTATTTTCTGATTTTTTTGAAGGAATATTTTGTCCTCTACAAAATACTACACAACCGTGAAAAACATGATTGATGAAATTTATGTGCCTAGCAGGGACAATAAAGCTTCAAGAAAGCATTATTTAACTAGCAACATTGAATAAACAAGAACACTGACATTATAAGAGCCTCTGCAACTTGGGCAGCTAATGACTAGCTTCACACTGGGGTATTAGAATATCACAATTTTTCCGAGTGCTTGAAGTTGTGAGATGTTGCAAAGGAAACAGAAACTTCAGCAATTTAGTCATTCGACTCATTCCATATAAAATATTGGTAAGGAAGTCGTCCATTTTATCAATGGATAAAAGCAATCATTTGCATTGTAAGGCCCTGCAATTAATATTTAGAGAGCATAAACTCTTAAGCAGCAATTGACCTCTACCTGAACAAAGCATTCTGGGCGACCAGCAAGATTGTCCTCTCGCTTATCAGATCTGAGCCAGTCGGCTGCAACCATACGCATCAAGGTATCCTTTGCCTTAATCTGAACAACAGTTATACAGTTAACATTCTCACAAGAAAGGCATTTTAAGAAACAAGCTTCCATGTTGAAAAGCAAGTCATAGTGCTGCTGCAATTTTTGCAAATCTTAAGCAATCAAAGTGGAAGACCGAAGGTGCTAATATTGGATTTAGAGATAGCCAAGAAGATTTGAAGTAACTATAGAGGAAAGATAGACATCTTCATTTCTAGCAACTGTAATTCGAGATTTTGAATATAGGCTCACAAAAATAATACTTTTTGACGATCTTGCAAATAATTCTTGCCACGGATTAAAAATGTAGCTGGATCTGCAATAGCCCAGCTGCTTGGCAATGTACAAGCAGAGTTTTTGGGAAGTGTTGCTTCATAGCTAAGAAAATCTGCATCATCATGCGCTCCAATTGTGTCCACTTGTGATCTTTTCTGAGCTGGTGAAAGAACATGTCCATCATTTGCAGCTCCCATCAGACATGGTAAAAACAACTTAAATATAAAACAGAGATGACAAACTTTTATGCCTCCAATTAAACTTTAAAATAATTTTCATCTGTGTATAAGACAAGACCAGTAACAGTTGTAACTTGCAATACACCAACATGTTCTAGACTCTGCCATATATTGTCAAACTAGTGATTTAAAGAACCATGTTTCTAATCTGGCACCCAAAAACATTCGTAATTTCACATGAAAGATATGTGTTACCTGCAGAAGCAAGCTCATGCAAGCGCTTGACAAAAACTGCAGCTGTCGAAAACCTATTCTGCCCTCCACACTGGAACAGATAAAACAAAACAGATTGAATGAGTAGGATGCATCATAGAATTTATATCAGCCCTATCAAAAATACAATCTAATAAGTTCCACTCCACTTGTTTGGATTGAGGCGGAACATTGAATCCATTTCAGTTCAATTTTTTATAGCTTTTTTTCTTGCTTTTACAACAAGTATTTTAGCTCTCAAATTAGGTAAAGCGCTGCATGAATGATTCTTTGCTTTTCTTGGCCTGGCCAGTGGCCAGGCCAGGAAGGTCAGAAAAAATAAAGAGAAGAAAAGAAACAATTTTGAATGAAATGAACAATACGATTCGCCAGATTGGTTTTTATCTAATTCGATAGGGTTGGTAGCTCAGTGGATCAGAGCTCATGGTTCCAAACCATGAAGTCAAGGATTCAAATCCCTAAATAACATTTCCTTGAAAAAGACAAATGAGATACCATTTGACACAAACTCCTTTCTGGAGAAATTTTGGTCCTTGGGATTTTTCTGATCAGAATATGCAGATCATGATAAAAAAATTGTAATATGGTAAAACATATCAAAACTTTTGGAGGTCCTAATCAATATAAGGACACTCTGTTGAAGGACAGTTGGCAAAGACCCCAGATGACTTGGACACCACCCAAAGCTAATTAAACTTTGATGGTGCAGCTAGAGGTAACGCTGGACCTATAGGTGCTAGAGGGGTGCTCAGAGATAGGGAGGATAGAATCTTAGGGATATATTTCAGGTTCCTAGGAAAAGACACAAACCATCAAGCTGAGATAGAGGCTCTTGTTGAAGGTATCAAACTGTGTCTTAACCATGGAATCCAGAGTATCAAAATTGAAGGTGATTCAAAACTAATTACAGACCTGCTACTAAACAAAGCAAGAGAAAGTTCTCGGTTTCTCCAAAATAAAAATTAATGTGGGTAATATAGGAAATAGCTAGTAGAAATCTTGCTTATGGTCGAGTCAGAATACCAGCCAACAAGTTGCCTGACCAGCTCACCAATGGAGCACTTGATAGAAATATGTAGGACTTGGAGCACATGGATGATGGAAATATGTAACGACCTAAGAGAATCAAAAGGGTGGGAGGCTGAGTTATTTCAAATCCTAACCCCCTAGCTTAATCCCATGGACCCCTACCACCCAACAATTACCGCTTCCCCTTCCCAACCTTAGGAATGGAATGCCATGTATCATTAATGTACAGCAGTTATTGCACATTAAATGGCAGGAGTCATCTTCGAAGTATGGATCATCCTGCCATCTCACGTCTTCACATCATACCTCATTCATTGCCCAGGCTGGCGCACAACAAACCAACTTATCATCCTCCCAAATGCAGGCATTCCCCTTGAGCATCTTGATGGATTTCTATCTGTCCCAAATCCTGTTGTGAGGAGAACCATGGTGGTGGAAATTCAGGGTAGGAGGGGAAGAAGGCAAAACCCACCAGTAATTCCACTCAATCGGCTGAAGGAGGAAACAGAGTTATGAGGGGAGACGTCAGCCACAAGTTAGAAGCAATAGAATGCCTTTCAAGGGAAGACAAAGATGCTATTGAAGGCAGTCTAGCAACGATGAGGAACAAGATGCATCAAACAATGTTAGTCTTGCAAAACCTGGACCTAAAGATGGAGCTCTTGGAAAACTTGTAAATGAGAATTCTGATGATACGAGTAAGAGAATACTGCAGCTGGATTCCAAAGTCAAGAATGAGACCCTGGTCATCAACAACAAGTTTCACAGGATTTCGACAGACCAGGGAATTAACTGTCCAAAGATTAGAAAATCCAGTGCAACCTAGCAAATTTGGAGGATACAGTATCATGTTATATCTAGTCCACCCCTGGAGATTCTTCTCAAAGGAAACTCTTCATTCTATGCATGGAGGAACAACCCGATCAAAAAACCATATCGTCAAGGTCAGTCAGAGAAACCACCCTCATCCAGATAAGCTAAGTATTCAAGTTTAAGGGCTTATCTGTTTTTCGGGTAATATCATTTCATATGGTCAAGGTTCTCTATGTCTGTAATATGTATCAACCAATAAGATTGGTAATAAAACTTTTATATATTTTGGTCTCATGCACAGTGTCAGAACTCCAGGTCATCTTTTAAATGATAGCCAGTTAAGTTGGTGTTAGTTGAGGCTTATTAACCTCCTCTCTGTTTTCAATTGGTATCTGTGATAGGGGAAGTTCAGTTTGTAATACCCCTGCATTTTCGATTGCACTACATATCACCTCCACAGATGAATATATAAAAATACAAATGTATTCTTCTAGACAAAACAACCAATACAAGGAAAATTTGCATAATTAAAAACGGTATTTGCATGTTCAAACATTCCAAGTTCAACTCTGTAGCATGGGCACTGCTCCCAAGAGTGGCGCAACCCATTCTCAAGTTTCCCTCGTTTCTCAAAGCAGGGGAGTTGGTATGGTCCGTATGGAACACCTAATTGCTAGGAGCAGCATCAAGCAAGTCGAGAGTGTTCAAGGAGTTCCCACCCCAAAACCCTCCCATTCCAAGAGCCCCTCCTATGGCATTTATGACCATCAAGAGATTTTGTAAGGTCCCAACCCATTGAGGAGATTTCAGATGGTCCTTGATAGGTTGTGATGAAGGATCATTGTTAGAATTTTAGGGTAAAGTTGAAAACAGCAGTCTCTTTTTATTTTAAAGCAAAACTACTTAGATCTGAAACACAAACAGCTTAAAGAGACAGATCTTATTATAGGCAGTGACAGAAGAAGACAAACACAAATCATAAAAGGATCTCAGATCTTAAAACCATGAAAGCAGATCTAGAAGAAACAGTAACAACAGATTAGACAAGGCTCATTCAATATCATAATAAACTCAGACTGTATGTAATAAACTAGGTTCAGATCCTAGACAGTGAAAGCAGTTCTATAGAGGTAACAGTAGATCTATATTTCAGACAAAAGAGAACTCAGATCATATGCTAAAACCCAGATCAGAAACAATGATAAATAACTCCTCTAAAACAACAGCAGGTCTATAGATCTAAGTTCTGAAACAAAAACAATAATACAAGGCTTCTTCTATATGACTCTGCTCAAACAGTAAAAAACTCAGATCTGAACTTTAGGAGAAAAAGGTAAGAAACACATACCTGGTACCTGCCTTACCTTAGAGGATAGAACAAGGCCACAGTAGAGATCAATCCTGAATGTTATGCTCAGTTAAAGATTCAGTTCATGGATCAATAACTGATCTTATTATGCCAAAGAAAAGAAGGAAATTTCATGCCACCTATC
>ML784016.1:222151-248274 GCA_009831015.1 Picea engelmannii
CCATGTTAATGTTTAAGCCATTATTATAGTTCTTTGCATTTCAATAGATAACAATAGCATAATACAAGATCACTGAGAAATACACAATCACAAGAGACACAACATTTATCCTGGGAAACCCTCTAGGGGAAGAAAACCCAGCAGTTATCCTTATTATAGATAGCCAATACAATGCCAAGAGATAACTCAAGCTAATACAGAAGATCCTCTCCCAAAGATGTGCCACTCTCTCTCTTTCTTCTCCAACTGCAATTCTAAAACTTGTCTCTCAATGAGCAAGTGAGGTGTGTCTAAGTGAGGCGCTAGCCTCCTTATTTATACTAATCTAGCACGTGTGAAGTGTCTCTTCACTGGCAGGGTCAACTTCTTAATTTGGGTGGTTATAACCACCTTTATTATCTTTCAGGGCCTCTTTAATATATTTTGGGGCCGAATTTTCTTTCTGCCTATTACAATTACATTATGACCAATCCGCAAAAGGGGATTTGGTCCTTTTACAATAGCCGACATGATCAATCCACAATGGGGATTGATCCAATGAATAATATATCAAATAATAATAAGAATACACTTTGCAGTTACATTATTTCAACACGCCCTCCATGGGCTCATCAGTCACAGGGATCATAGCAATGTCAATCACATCTCATCATCAATATTATTAAACACGTGCATAAAATCCCTAATACATCAGTCAAAAGCTCAAAGACATTACACAAGCCTGCAATACAAATTTGGAGAAAATGACAGGGCATCCTATTGGGCTAGTGTCCACTGGAAGAGGAAAGTTTCCGGAAGAGACCTCATCCAAGCCATGCAAGTGGGTGATGTGGTCAAGGGATATCCAAGCATGTGGGTGCAGTGAGGGCGGAGGATGCAAAGCTTTACCTGTGGGTGCCTTTGTAGAAGGCGAGCTGCAACTGTCCTGGATGCAAATTTTTCCAAGCCCATTCATGCCTTTTATTCTTACTTTTTATTCTTTATTTTTATATTGCTTTTTTCTTCAAGAGGCTAATCAAGGGACACTACCCTGGCGTGGTGACCAGTGGTGACAGCGTTACCCACAAGTACTTTCACAGAAATTAGAAGGTTGGCTCGTGATGAGACCCCCTTTCCCTTGGCCATGCAACCAAGAGTCACTACCCTGGTGTGGTAACCAGTTGGTGGTAATGTCATACTGCTAGGTACCCATGGACCTAATAGGCTGGCTCGTGATGAGACCCCCTATCCTCTAATCAGGTCTTGTTTTATTATTTTTACGGGTCCCTCTTGTTTCTTGCTGAGAAGCCTTTTATTGCTTTCTCGGGGATCCCTGACCGAAACATCTCGAGGTTTTATTCTTAGGCTTTTATCTTTTACCAGCTTGCTTTTACCTTCTGAGCCTTTAGCCCCTTCTTCCCACGAGATAAGGTGCAATCTTGAAAATAGGTCAACCTAGTGCCCGGACAAGTGGAATGGGATAGGTGAGCGGGAAGCAAGATGAAAAAGTGGTGTTGTGAAGGGAGCGGACGATGGCTTTTCAGAAATCCCCCCAGTGGAAAACCAAAACCTAAGGACACAGGCTTACTAGGGCATCCTGACAATCCCCCCAGACATGGTCAAGTGGGCAAGTGTAAGATCCAAGCATTTGTTAGAAACAAAAGGAATCAAATGCACATATTCAAGGGTTTTGATGATCAAAGTGACACATACCATGATACCTGGACTAATTACCTCATGGAGCAAGAACCATCTTTGACACAAGACCAAGCCGATGGTGATGGATGTTGTTGTTGCTGACAAGATAAAGGTGTTGGAAGAAAGAAAAGGTGGGCCCTCCAAGGCCATGCTAAAGTCAATCCTGCTCTCGGTACTCCATGTCTAGGACCTGTGGGCCTCGAGACATAATCTCCTAGTTATCCCTAAAAGTGGGGGATAACAAGTCCCATAGATGTTGAACTACCCCTTGCATCCACACAGGCAGAATCATCCCATGCGCAAACTGAAGCTGATAAATCCACCCGGTTCATTGAACAAATCCAGCACAACCACCAACAAGTTTAGGATATTTTGCAGAAGTCCAATGCCAAGTACAAGCAGCGCCACGATCAACATCGGGTGCAACACAAGTTTCAAGTGGGAGATAAAGTTTGGTTGCGCTTGCAGAAAGAACGCCTTACAGAACCCCATCAGAAGCTTCATCCACTCCGCTATGGACCTTACACCATCACCAAGGTTGTGGGTGACAATGCTTTTGAGCTCAACATCCCCCCCTTGTCTTGCACCCAGTGTTTAATGTGGACCTCCTTCGACCATACTTTCCACCCTTATTGGACACCTCAGAGATAGCAGAACAATTGACACCGACAAAGTTCAACCCTAACTGCATGGAACAGGCAACCACTGATCAGATCGTGGACACACAGGTTAAGGGCACTCGCCAACAAAAGCTTCAACTTTATCGGGTTGTCAAAGTAGGACAGCTGCTGCACCAAGGCAAGTGGCTCACATGGGGCCAAATTCAACAAAAATTTCCTCATCTGATGGGAGAACTCAACGTAATGGAGACCATTGCTTCCTAAGGAGGGAGGATTGATCCAGGTGGATATTGGTGGCCACCCCCTCTTCCATCTAGTTCACATACAACTTTCATCTTGGCAGTTTTTTTCTAGCTTTTCGGGTCCTAAACTTCGGGGGCCGTTTTGAGGTCCTAAACAATGTTATTTGGACCCGCCACAGTCACACTGTAAACGGAGTTAGAGTGTGACGGCATAAATTGTAGTCCTCGGATAGACATTTCCAATGGGCTATCGTGCGCCTAAAATGGAGATCGTATGCAAAAGTTACGACCCCGGGAAGTTGATGTACCAACTTACCCCATCAGGGCCCACATGTCTTTTGGCGCTTCATCTCCTAGGGTTAGGTTTTTGGATGTCTAGGGCTTTTTGTTTACTTCTTGATGCTAAAAATTCCTGGAGGCCTCATTGTAATGTGCTCAGACGAATGCGCGTAGCGGCCACATCTTTTCTTAGAGATTAGACTACCACCATTCGAGCAAAATTGTTTTCATTCTGCATTTTACAGTTTCAGCAGATTTCTTTATTGAATAGAAGTCAAGTTCCATTGTATCTCTGTTATTGTTCTTTGTATATTTGTGTTAATGTTATAGATCTGTGTTTCATTTTGTTTCGCTCATAAATCTGGATCATTCATGGCCCAAGGAAGCCCAAGCTAGGCTTGTTCTTCCAAAACTGTCCACCAAGCAAGGTCTTGTAAAGACAATGAATGTGCCCTCCAAGGATCTCAAGTCAAATGCATCATGATGAGTAAATCAAATCAATAAAAGAGCCACCTAAGCATGTGCACAAAAGCTACCTTATCAAATTAAACAAGTGCTCAAAGACCCTATGCAATTTGCCAAGTTGAGGTATGGGAGGGTTGACAAGGTGAACTATTGGGTGAATCATTCCTCAAGTCAAGGGATGTTTCCTAGGTGGACCCTCTCTAAGCCATGTAAAGAAGATGAAATGGATGGGGGTAAGACTTCTAGGCATGGGGTTCATGACATACAAGGGTTTGTATTGTCTCATCTATGGGTGCCTTTGTAGAGGGTGTGTTGCACCTTCGTTTGCAATGCAACCTTTTTCCAAGCCCATTTATTTTCCCATTAGTTTATTAAAATGTTTCCAGGTTGAAGCCAAGGTGGGGCTTCTACCTAAGTATGAAAAACATTTCCCACCTTGACTCTACCCTGGTCACATTATGCTTCCCCAAGTTGAATACAATGTGTGGGACTTCTACCTAAGCATGAAAAACATTGCCCACACACGCTCTACCTTGGTTGGCATTTTTATATTGTTATTTTTCACAGGTCCCATCAGCTTCTTACGAAAGACATTTCATTGTCCTCGTGATCCTTGGGCGAGCATCTAGAAGGTTTATGATTGGATTTTATCTTTTGCCAGCTACAAACCTCTGGGCCTTCAACCCCTTCTTGGGTCAGTACACCCGAAAATCCCAAAAGATGGGGACATGAAATAGATGAAGAATGGAAAGTGGTAAGTATGGTCGGGAATGGTACGATGACTCATCAATAAAACCTCCTAGTAGCATGACCTCTTCCTAAGGGTGACCACTTACTAGGGCACAATGTCAACCACCAAGGTAAAACAAGGCAAAGAGCATAATTTCCAAGAAGGCGTTCTATAATCAAAAGGAACTTCAAATGCAACATACCCTAATGCCTCAAATATTGAAATGACACTCGCCATAATACCTAGCTTGTACCTCATGGAGCAAGACCCAATGAACTTCCAGAAGCAAGTTGATGCGGTGGATACCATCGTGATGAACCTGAAATCTGTGGTGGTGAAGTGGGCCTCTATCTGTGCAAGTGGACTTTGTCAGCCATCTATCTCTTGGTACTCCATGTCTGCAACCTAAGGGCCTCAAGACATAATCTCCTTAGTTATCCCTAGAAATTGGGGATAACAGGTACATAACATTATCATTGATCAATATCATGTTAAACATTTAAAATTTATGGAATTGTGAGTTGTATTAGTAGATACTTTGCAATTCTATATGTATGTATCGCAGTAAAGTTAATTTCCTATGCACTTTTTAATTTTTTTCCCTTTTTCTATGTTTTTTATATTTTGTATATTTATTTAATAGATATTTTTGCCACTGCCAATTTGTCGATTCCTAGAAAATCCAGGGGAAGCTTCTAGCCATCCCGGACACCCATACCGGTGTTTCCCCAATTCCCATGTTTTGGAAACTCATGCAACATAGATGTTCAACAGTCACTATTTTTTGTTTTGGATCTGTTTCTGGTGCGGAACTATTCAGCCAAATGACTACTTTACCTATAAGACTGGATATCATTTCAGACTACTCTATGCATGGTCATCAGCATTTGTAAAAATTTACTTGAACAATACATGTCTATTTCAAGGATAATATTATAGTAACATTGGAAAGATGGACCTGGGGTGGAAAGTGCAGGCGGGGGGGGTGGTTATTTATAACCTTGGAGGAACAATTGAAGCAACCTATTCATGGAGCCTGGGCACCTTATCCAATAATCTGGCAGAGATGTATGGGTTATATTAAGACTTGAAGATTTCTAAGGCAAGGAAAATACAACAATTGATTGTGTTTGGTGGCACTACTAATCATACTACAAATGATCAAAGGCAGCAACTCGCTGGACACTAGGATGGATTCTGTTTTATATCATATCTGCCAATTAACCTCCGTTTTTTCTCAATTGCACTACCATCATGTATTGAGAGATAGTAATGCGGAAGCGGATTGGTTGGCAAGCGAAGCAACACAAAAAACAGTGGGGACCTTAGTAATCAACTGCATGGTCTCATGGGAGATCTAAGGTTCGAAATGAAACTTGGAGATATCAAGATTCAAGAGACGTCAAATTAGCATGAAAGCATTGGAGATTGCAATAAAATTGGTGGGGGTGACAAGATCCCTCATGATTGTTCACATGCCTTCCCCTTCCTCGCATCAACTCATTAAATTATTGCAGCGAGTGGTAATGAATCCATGTGGGTTTTTTAGACCAAGGATGGGGTATATTTTGGTTTGTAGCTCTCAAGGGTTTTTGTTGAATTGTTTCTTGGCTCAGGGGTTCTCTCAGGTGCTGCTGTCTCGTTCATGTTGGGGGATCATCTTCAGCCCCGTTTGGGTTGGCTGTCCGGGTTTGTGTTGGTTCTGTATTCAGGAATCTCTTTGGGTTATGGCGCCTATTCAACTATGCGTGATTTCGCTCCGTTCTTGGGCAGAAGTGCCTCTGTACTGACTAGGGTTTGCTACCAATCGGGTGTCGAGATCTGTCTTTTTCTTTCTTCAAGCTTTGTTGCGGCTCTAGTTGGTGGGCGGTCTATCATTTTTTCAGACCCGCTCACTTCAAACCTTTGTCCATTTTCTATGCCTTCGCGCTGGGTATCTTCATTTGAGAGTAAGGATTCTTCGGAGAATATGGAAACAAGAAATTCCTTGAAGAGGCTTTCATCTGAGCTTGAGGATGTTGCTGTAAAATTAGAGGATCAGATAGCATCAAATTGCTCCCATGAGGAAGAGAGTTTGAAGGTCCTGTTGGCCCAGACCAAGAGGATAATGATCCTGGAGGCCAAGTTGAATTCCCTCACGCGAACGGTTCTTTCCCGATTCAAAAATTGTCATGACAGTTCAGGTTCCTTTGTCCTCTCTGCTGTTGGAGAAAGCAATCAGCAAGCAACAGAAAGCAGCCAAAGTAAGACTGCCATGGACACTAAAGGGACTGAAGCAGCAGCAGATGAAGCTAGATGATTTCCGACCTTCAGCTAGTTTCAAATTTTGTCAATGTATTACAAAGTAATTAAAATTTTGGGGGCTTTTTGTAAGTTTTTCACATATCATCATAATCTTTTTGTAACATATGCTGAGAGCTCTGTGGATATAGTTGAAGACTTGGATATGTTACAATTTAGCATTGTATGGAGCTTCTCAGCATCACTTTCTATGTATCTTTCACTGTCAATTTCTGGCAGTCTTTTATAGTATAAAATCCCCCAGTTCTAGTTTAAAAAACGACATTGGAAAGATGGACCAATTATGAGGCATGGTGGACTCAAATAAACATTTTGTGAACAAGTCCACGTCAACTGGCAATTTTGGTCCTCAATAGAAACTGTTTCATTTTTGGTTTAGGATGTTTTCTAGCTTGAGCCAAAGTACTGAATCCAACAAAACAATGAATTAAATTTTAATGAACAAGTTAAAACCTATGAAACATGACACGTCCATTTAGCCCTCCATGTCACGTATCCTGCATGGGGACATGAATTCATGAGGATATGTGTTGTACACGGATTTGGGACGTGTCYTGTTTTAATATTACCATTAATTGCTAGGGTGGGTGAAATGGAGGGGGTGGGRACCTCTTTAAATAGCATTAGTGGGGCAAAATAACCATCAGTTGCACACCAAAACACCTCAAAACTCCAACTTGCATGAGAAAATGTGTACATGACACGTCCCAAATCCGTGTCCGACACATGCCTTGCACGTGTCCCAATTTCAGGACATGTGTCATGCATAGGAAAGTTCCCAGGCTCACGTTTTGAAATTGGGACACGTGCCTTGCACGTGTCCCAATTTCAGGACATTTGTCCTTCATAGGAAAGGTCCCAGGCTCACGTTTTCTCATGCAAGTTGAAGTTTTGGGGAGTTTTGGGGTGTTTTGGTGTGCAACTGATGGTTATTTTGCCCCACTAATGCTATTTAAAGAGGTCCCCACCCCCTCCATTTCACCCACCCTAGCAATTAATGGTAAGTGACATTCTCCTTTATCTTTCATTTTCATCATTTTACTTAAATTTTTAACATTACCATTAATTGTTTCAGGATGTTTGAGAGTGGTTCCAACCTCATTGGACTTCATATGGAGAAAGTAGAATTTTAGGCCCCATTCAAAATTCAGCAGACTTAATGGTTTTCAGGATTTCAAGATTGGCAGGATTGCAATGTTTCCATTGGATTCTATCATGACAGTATGGAACTAGCATTTAATCAAGAGCACCAAACCTTTTATGTACCTCGATGTTGGTGGCATTGATTGTTGAACTCTTCTTTCATGACCCTAGTAAAAATGTACCCTTCACTCAAGTATAAACTCTTATGTTGAACTCTTCTCTTTGTTATCGTGTCAAGTGACTTGGTGGTGTATGTGCATACCAACCTTCGTCTTATTTACATGCAGAGAGAAGAATGGTTGACGGGAAAAACAAATATATGGGATGTGTTTCCTGATGAGTTGGGTTTGGACAACAGTGTTGAATTGACATTAGTCAACTTGGATCTTAATGAACTAGTGCTAGAGCTGGTCACTTTTGATGATGGTGATCCTCTCGAAGGGTCATCCTCCACACCAGCAGATGCACATATTGCATTAGATATAGAGGAAGATGGAGGAGAGAGCATTGGTAGTGATGCTAATCTTGATGATTATGACATGGAGGACTACTAACAGTCGTGACTCATGAGTTATGAGATTCTTCCATCTATGGTTCTATTACCTACCCTATGGCTATTTTGTATTTGTCATTGGTATTCCCACCCATAGTATCAGTGACTTTGACTTGGTATCTATGTGCATTTTGATTTTGATGACTTATTGAGATTGAGAATGCCGCAACTTATGGTTCTAATTTCTCATGCGTTTGGTGTTTGTCATTTGATCAGCATTGATGTTACAATGTATAATGAATCATGATTTAACATTTATGTTACATGTTTAAAGTTTTATATCATGTAAATCTTCTAGTTTCTAACAAAATATGAATCTTTATGTCTAAATTTCATTTTTGTATGTGTAATTTTCAATTTTTTTTCATGTATATAATTTTTTAAATATAAATATTTTTAATATATATATATATATATAATGTGTCCTTCGTGACCTATTTTCAGGGTCTAAATTTCACGTGTTGGATACTCGTATTTATGTGTCCTCAGTGTCCCATGTCATCATGTCAGGCGACTTAGGTTAAAACACATTTTGCTGCAATCATGACTTAGTTGAACCTTCACTGGGGTCTGGACTCTGTACATCAAACTAAGAACACACCATCTTTTGCTCATCAAATATAAAACAGTTACTTTTGAACAAACAGTGGAAACTATCTTGTTGGCTTTTTTGTCAGTTAAAAACATAATGAGCTAGTCATATTGGACTTTATTTTCAAAATTTCTTAAGTTATGCAGCCATGTTCTTAATACCTGGAACTTAGATGCTTGTTCATAATCTGGATACTCCTCAGTCTCTATAAATTGTTCTGAGCACTGATCTGAATCTAGCGCAGTTGATCCATGGTTTGAGCCTTCTGGTACATCAATGAATTCATCCATTGCATCACTAAATTGAAGGAATGAGCCAGCTGAATCATTTGCTTGAAGGAAAGCATCATGTACTTGCACTGTAACATCAGAGCTTTGTTCTTGTTCTATCATTCGACTTGTGTCCCCTTTTACATGTCTTCCATCCATTTGCATTGTTGCATTTTCATTAATTAGCTCACACGATGATAACTCAGAACATGGATAATGTACTAGTTTGGCCTTGAACATTTCTCTCATGGCTGTAAGAACAAAGATAAATATTCATTTATTTTGTTCTCAAAACTGCTACTATTTAACTTTTGAAAGATGAAGCAAGACTCTTCAAGCTTTAAATTGCAGCAATATACTAATCTCAAAGATACCTGCAATGCGCCCAAGCATTTGAAGAGTTATATTCCTTTCACAGGAAGATAGTAAATAAGATTTCCAATATTTCCAATCTACAGCTAGCATGTGTTTCACAACTGCAGATGCATGTTGTTGGGGACGAGTCAATGGTGATATCACATATCCTCCACCTGCAAAAGGCATAAAATATAAATGCATATTTTCTGATTGTGCAATTTTTACTCTAGTTCTATTCCATCGAAGGCGTACATTACTTTTTATGCAGGCACGCACAAAGCCACGACAAGGTGGACACTTCATATGCTCCACAGAATGATAAAGTATCACTGCATCCAAAAAACAAGAATGATATTGCAGCAGCAATGTATCTTATTCTGGAAACATGAGTTAAACTTTACCAATTTTCCATTAGCTCAAAGCTCAAGGGCCTCTACAAATTCATGCTTTCTACTTTCAGATGTAGAAAAAAATTACCATAGGAGCCATCATCCTCTCTTCTCCAGTAACGAAGTAGCAGCAAATCTCTTGGTGTCAATCCCCTGTACTAAAACAAATATGACCTGTTAACTACGCACATCAGAACAACTTTTCAGTATGATAAATATTCTTTGTACCCTGTTCATAATTAAAGAGAATGTACCTAGGGTTTCTGATAAGATGTAAAATGAGCATACCAAGGCAGCCAGTTACTGTGGAATTGCTTGTGAACAATGTCTGTGTGACCATCCAAGTGCTCAATAACTTTACCACGGAGATAACAAAAATCCCACCTGCACAATTGCTTTACTGAGCTAAAAAATGAAATAGAATTCAAACTGAAGAGCTAATATACTGTCCAAAGTAATGAACCAGGTAAATAAAAAATTACTCTAATCTAGATGGTCCAAGAGCCATAACAGTCTCAAATATTGATTCACAGGTTGCATCCACAACACCAACCGCCATCACTGCTCGATGATCGCCCCAGCGCTGTGTAGACTATGCACAATTTAGCAACAGAAGCATAGTTTGGTGAAATTTATCAAAATATGAGGAAAACAAATACCTTGCTTTTAAATTCTCCATCTCTTGCCTCTTCGAATAATCGCAATCCTGCATGACATTTTTCCTCATCATTGCCTACAGAAGCAACTGAATTAACTAATACAAAGGAAAAGATTACAGATAAGGTAAGCATTTCTCTTGCCATTCTCACAACCAAAAATTCTCCATGGTGAAGGTGCAACAACATCAGCTGTTGGCTGCATTATAGACAGCCATCCAGTCCAATCCCGCAAATCTACATATAGCACAAGAATTAGATTAGTTTTTCTGAGGGGAAATTTCTGGAAAAATGTCTCAGCGAGCAATCAATTGAGAAATTAGAAAATAACAAAATCATTAAAAAATAAAATCCATGATTTAATGTCAACTATCAAAACTTTGATGAATATTTTTTCTGTACAGAGTTCAGATTTTGTTTTTTATAAATAAATTGACAACATCAATTTGTTAACCTTGGCAAAACTCAAAGGTACTTCTTGCCCTAAATTTTGATGATTGTTGGTAGGAATAAAAAGTAAGTTTGATCTATGGATTACTCGATGGGGATTGCCAAATAGCAATCATAATTCGAATTTCATGGATCCTTTTCCCTTGCACACCCAACATGCCCTGAGCCCAAACATAGTTGTACTTGGGAAAACTAGGCTCTATCAGCTAAAGGGACTAGATCTTGCAGTGATTCCTTTTTGAAAATGCATAGGTTTGAAAGAATAAAAATCATTTATTGGTGACTTATCCATTTGAAGTGCTCCATAAGCTATTCAATTCATACAAATGGAAATTATCTGACAGGGGATAACAACAAAGGAAACTAAATAAAATGTCGTTGAGACATCAAGAATGCCTGTTATATGTATAATTGTCATTCAAGGTTGGAGAAACAGAACTAAAAACAGGAAACTAAATAAGATGTTGCTTTTTACCAGCAGTTGTTCTGAGGAGGGCAGACTCCTTTCTGGTACTAGACCTGTCAAATAAGAAAACCATGACAATAAATTAAATGGATATATCCATAATAAAAAGATATGGAAAAACTATCGGTGCATAGAGTTCACAAATATGATGTTGTCAATCTGAAAAATAAATCAGAACCACCCATGATTCACATTCCCATATTTAAATGTGCCAAGTCTTTCATCTTAATATGTATAAAATGAAGCCAGATGTAGACACAAAATAAAATTCAATGCATATAATAATGCAATTCTCGGGTAGACAGCCTTTGCTTTATCTATTAAGTTTGCCTCAATTCTAGTTCTCTGCATAATTTCAATTCTTCAGTTTATTGAATTATGATATTTCAAAATAAGAAAATTTATGGACCTCTGCCAGACAAAGCATTCTAGCTTGCTAATGTTTTCCTATAAGGCAACTGAATGAGCTTGTTTTCGAAAATTAAAGATTGATGGTGCACTTACTGCTAGAAAGCGACAGAAAAATACATAGTGGTGCTTAGAGAAAGTGACCATTCAAGCAGAGTAGATTAACGTAGAAACGAAAACATCTGAGCCAAACTAACCTCTCAGACAACTACAAAACTACTCTCCAAAGTCAATGCTGATACAAGATTGCACGGTACGTACTCACTGCTTCTTTCTCTGATATAGAAGAAATGACAGCTTATCTGAAACAATTTCTAATAATTTTTGATCCAGAGAATCCCAAAATGACCCCATTTAACAGTCTTGTGAAACCAAGAGCTTTTAAGTTTTATTCAACTATTGTGGGTACAACAATTCTTAAAATATCTAGAATCTACTCTGGAAATACAACTTTCAATGTTCTACATCTCCAAAATGCATTTCTGAGAATTAAAAAAAGAAGCAATCATCCAAATGATTTACTCAGCGATCTTGCATTTGTTGTATCTTTTTCCATTGTAAACTTGTGAGCTCTTTCAGAGATGGTTTGATACCTGCACACCCTGCAGCAAATCATTCAAACTTCTTGTCCTAACCTATCTCCCATATATCATAGTATCCTTCCTGTCCCTAAAAGGTTGGTTGAAGTCAACTGTAATGTGCATGTTACCCCCTCCCACCTGGGGGTAACTAGAGAAGATCATGTCTCATGGTCCACAGTGAAGACAATGATCCTAAAGACAATCATCATCATTTTCCACTGACAGCATCCCCTCAGATGCCTCACCCCTCATCCAGCTCAGTTCATTTCACTTGATCAGCATGGTCCATCCGATGATGGTGGTCCAGCACACATGGGGTACACTAGTCATTGTTTCGTATAAAGTGTTACATTTAATGCATTAGGCATTTAGGTGAGAATTATGGGTTGAAGTCAGATAATCACAATTGCTTGGAAATTATGCTTTTTTCCTTGTTTCACCTTGCTGATCATCATATGTGTCCTAGTCCAGTGTTGTCACTCTTAGGGAACAAGGGTAGTACTGGGAGGTCTTGACATGGGTAACATACCATTTCTTCTCATACTTGACATTTTGCATCTATGTTCATTCTGTTGTGCTACCTTTTGGGAATGGCTATTACATGTACCCCAAAAAGGCCCGTGGTTCATTCTCCTATGAGAAGAAGGGCTAGAATGCTGAGGTTGATGCACCTAGTAAAAGAATAAAGAAAAAGGCATGCTATAAAAGAAAGAAGAAATAATGGGATAATAAATGACCAAATCAAAAGCCAAAGGTCAGCTTGAGCTCTACCCCCTCACTATGAGACGATTGCCCCTAGTCCTAATGCACTAAATGTTGTATCAATTAAAAGGACTTAATCCCAGTAAGAAAAATAATGAATGCTTGAAACCTGAAAAGGGGACCTGCAAAAAGGAAAGAAGGGGTTTGGAATACACACACTGCCAAGGAAAGGGTATCTCAAGCACCAAGTGCTCCCTCTACAAAGGCACTCATGGAAATGGACGGAGCATGGTTACCTTGCATGTCAATGACTCCATCACCATGAAGTAAATCCCATGCCACCTCATTCACTTATACCTACATTTTGAAGGGTTTCTTGGGAACTATTCCTCTACTTGGGTACTGGCACAGCTACTAGGATCTTCTGATGGCCCTCCCATACCTAAACTTGGCAAATTGCATAAGGTCTTGAGCTAGTGTGAAGTTTGAAGAAGATACCTGATGTCAATTGCTTATGTGGCTTTTGTATTAAGTAGTGGCCTACTTTGTATGGTTCTAATGACTATATTGTCGTGTAATGTTGGATTTACTTGATTCCGTGGACCTTGTTTGATCATGATGCACCTTTGACATGGTCCTTTGGAGGAAATTTTCATGATGATGCCCGAGACATTGTGCATTGTACAAAGGGTGTTGCACACTTGATACAGAGCGTTGGGTCCTTTGATGATTTGGCATGCCCTAGGGCACCTCCCCACCTCCTAGGCCTTGGACATTGGACATATGAGCTCGGAGTCTTGGACGTTGCATATACAACATTGCGTACCATTGAGAGGGCAGGAATCCCCACAAGCTAGACAATGCACCCCCCGAGAATGTTAGGGTTTGATTGGATGACGTTGCACTTGGAGATAATGGTACGTCTCTTTGGAGAGGTTGTGGAGCTCTCTTCACCTATGACATCACACCCTAGCCCTTGGACATTGCATATGTAGATAGTGAGCCCATGTATGATGATGATTTGATGCTTGTTGAGCCGACCTAGCATGAGGGCATCTTTTTGATGATGAGTTGGCACTTGATGATGATGAGACGTGACCATTGGATGAGGAGGTGAGACCCTTGACGATGCTTTGCAACCTTTGATGGAGATGTGGCATTTGGAGGCTCTTTTACCCCTTTAGAGGATGGCATCGTCACACTTGGAGGCTCTTACACTCACACGTGTCATTTTGTAGGGGACGTTTTTGTTGATGTTTTGGTAGCTACGAGAAGTATTTTCCTCCTAGACAACCTTTCTTAGAAGAGAAGAAGATTCAAGAAATCAAAAGAAGACCATTGAACAGTGGAAGAACACCTCGAAAGAGAAGTCGGCTCACAAGGAAAGAATAAAACGGAATTAGAACCTCCAGAAAGAGAAGTCGGCCTACAGGAAAAGATAAAGGGAAATAGAATTTCCCAGAGAAGAAGTCGGCCCCAGCTAAAGTGACTTGAAGACTGTAAATAGAGAGACGTCTTGCTCATTTGGACACACACACTCACTCATCTCTCACTCAAGAAGAAGGCGCCAATCTAAAGCAAGGAGAAGACGCAGTACTGCAACATCTGAGGTTCTTGGTTATTCTTGGTGGTGGTTTCTCTTGTGTGTTCTCTCAAGGAAGAGGTGCGCTATCTTGAACGGTGTTGTTGTTGCATCTATTTGGTGAGCTAACTTTGTTTTGTGCGCTAGCCTTGTATTAGGGTTTCTTCATTATCTGTTGCTTTAAGAGCTTGTTCATGGTTGGATTATATTATTGACATAATCTATCTAAGAAAGGTTGGCTAGGTTTTTCCCCGGGTTTGGGGTTTTCCTAGGATAACTCTCTGTGTCTTCTTGTGCTTGTTTATGCTACTCATATTTTCAATATATGGTATATGATTGTTAATGTAAAAGAAGATATAAGTACATTGGTAATCCTAATGCTATGAAAAATATTAAAATCTAATAGTTTTGATGTATTTTCATTTTATCTTTATGTTGGAGGCTATTTTGGGGGTCGTCCTAGGCCTATCCACCTTGTATCATGGACATTTTGCATTTTTAGGGGCTTTTGAGGGTTAAAGCGCTAGGGTTTCCTCATACAAAAGGCTAGTGCTTCCCTCACTTGCAAATCATAACTCAAACTTGTGGAGAATCACTTGTCTTGTTTTATTCTTTTCTCATCATGGAGTACTTATGCGCACCTCTTGGAGAGTGATCTTGTATACGTTTCTCTTGTTTTTGGTGGATGATTCTTCTACTAGGATTTCTTCATGCATAGTGACTTCGCTAGTAAGTGTTCTTTCCAAGTATTTATGGTTTATTCACGATGTTTTAAGTAGATGCTCTATCAAATTGTTGATAAGTTGCATGTTATCTTGTTCTCCTTGGATAATTTTGTTTTGAAACCCTAGGAAGGCTTGTAATTGTGCATCCCCTTCCTTGCTTTCATTCATCTTAATCTTGTTGAAGCATATAAGGCCAAATTTAGGGATTGTGATTGTACATCCCCCTAGACTTGCCCTTATTAAGTAAATTCTAGAGCTTGTGATTGTACTACTCTAGGGTTTACTTATTTTCCACCTTGATCTCTTGTTATAAGTCATAGAAGACATAGGATGGCATTAGGGCTTGTGATTGTACATCCCCCTAAACTTGTCTTCCTAAAAGATTAGACCTAGGGCTTGTGATTGTACATCCCCCTAGATTTTAATCCTTAAGTTTCTGTGGCCTTTTATCCTCCTTTGAAGTTGCATTGACTCTATAGGCCCAAGGATTTGAGAAGGCACTAGTCTTTCTCTTGTTGCAAGTGATCTAAACCCTAGATTTAGCTCCTCTCTCCCAACGTCTTGTGTTAGTTTTAGGACTTTTGCATTGAATCTTCATTTACCATCATCCCTAACCTAACGCCTTGCATTTATTGTTTAGAATCATCTCCAACATCATTCATTGCTGCATTAATTGCATTTTCAGCCATTATGGTTTAACATCTTGCATCTATTTAAAGTAGTTACATGCTATTTTATTTCAGCAAGCATTAGCTTATGGTTTGTTAGTCTTTATTTAGTATTTGGCATATCTTCCATTGCATCCTTGCTAAATTTAGGATTGTTTACTTGCTGCTGTTATAAACTTGTTATACGCTTAAGTATATCATCTTCTACTCAAGTTTTGTTACAGCCTCTTTCTTTTCTTTTGATAGCTAGTGTTTCAGGGCATTTATTTTACTCTTTCAACTTGATAATTGTCATTGATTGTCTTAGAACACCCCTTCACACACGTACATTTAATTTGTTTTGTCTAATTCACCTTGACCTTGCCTTGAACCTTGACCTAGCTAGTGAAGTAACCAAATTAATGGGCCGTAGACTTGCTTAGCCTTGCTATAGGATCCTTTGAGGTTACTAGGGAAGGCTCCCTTGTGTTGGATCTCTATCCTTCACTAAAACGAGGGACGTACTCGCTTAGGTGACAGTGGCAAATACTTCCATATGTTACACTAGTCAAGCAACTTGTGAAGGCTTTGCACAAGTGCATATCTGCGTGAGGGCATTTGCAATTAATTTATATTTCTATTTACCTTTAATCTCCCTGCAGTGTGACTGTGAGCCATATTGCTAAGGTGATTAAAAATTCTCACCAGCCAAATTCGATGCCTCTTGGCATAAGATTTTGTCTCAAGTATAAGAAAGAATCTAGAATGTATTATTGAGACTCGTGTTCCTTTATTGCACTGAGATCACCAGGGTATCACTCACTTAAAATACACCTTCCTGGCACAATTCTGCAAAATATGCAAGATTTCTTTAAAACAGAAAGCCAGCAATGTGTTTTGCTGCTTACAGCTTTAGATAGAAATGCAAAAAATCTTCACTCGCTATTCACTCCGATTTACACATTTAAGATTACATCACAGATTGTGTTCAATATGTTAGTCCCCAAAGGAAATAATCAGGGTTGCAAAATGGTTTTCATTTCAGAAAATACAGTTCCATTGCTTTCACTGGCCAGGATCAACCAAATGATTGTGTTGGAGACACGTGATTTCAGAACTCTGCATTAGAAAGAGAGATTTTGGTTTATTACAGCATCTAGTCCCTCTAGCTCTAACTGATTGGCCAGTGTGCTCAGATTTTATTCCCACTTTAGTTCTTTAACTTTGGATCACAAGTCCTTAATTGCTGCATTTGTTTGACTCTTTTCCCATAGGAGGATTTTACTTCACACTTAGGAGGCATTAAATTGCCCTATATGGCTTCCCAGGACCTGCAACAAAGCATTGCATGTAGTGAGGACAGATGTGGCACCGACGAATGTAAGAAAATACATCTTGTTGGCCATCTACTATAAGGTAAACATCCTGACTCCAATTCGAACAAAGAACTTACATCTCTTCAGCCCAGTCCAGATATATATCTCTAAAGTAGATTATGCTAGGGTTGAGACAAGCTCTGTAGTCATGCTTTAGTAGGGTATTTCCTGGATCACACCCTAACTAAAGCCATTATCCACAGCTGGATTAAAAAGTAACCAAATTTCAGATCTATCTTAGAGAGGACTCTTGCTCCTCTCGTTTGATCAAACAGATCATCTATTCTCGGGCATGGATACCAATTTTTTATTGTTGCCTTATTGAATTGCCGACAATCAATACATAACCTCAATGTTCCATCCTTTTTCTTTCCAAAAAACATTGATGTTTCCCATGGCGATACACTCAATCTAACATAGCTCTTCTCTAACAGTTCCTATAATTGCATCTTCAGCTCCAACAATTTCAGTGTACTCATCCTATATGGTTCCTTAAAAATTGTTTCATCTCCCAAAACAAGATCTATTCAATATTGCAAAGTAAAGTCAATTTCTCTCCTATGAGGCAATCTTGGTAATTCCTTCGGAAATACATTCTTGAACTCTAGCAAGACTAGGAAGTTTTCAAGCTTGGGTTCATCATCACAAGGTACAAGGTCAAGGGAAAACCACCTCTTCGCGAACCAATGTACGCATATTGGTAATAGTCATTGGCTAACCCAGTTGATCCGGGCAACTATCCTTATCTATGCATAAGAGACATAGACTGCAGTGCCCAACGATGTATTAGTCAGGACAACGTGGTGTTGGGAGGCTAACACATTGCTCCCCACAACCGGTTGGTTTGCTCCTCATAGTCGAGCTCTTCGCAGTCGGTTGGTTCATGGGCTTCTAGAGCCCGCCAAGTAAGAGAGTCATTGAGGGAAGAATAATAGAACTCAAAGAAGCTAGGCCCCACACCAGAAGGGTTTCGTAGAATGAATCAATGGAACCAATAAGCAAGGTCGGGTACAACCACTTGTGAAATAGGAATGCCTATAATAATCTAAAATGATCTCTCTCCTTTGGATGGAGAATCTCTCTGCTAACCCAGGGCCCACAACAAGTGTTGCATAAATCTGGCAACCTTTTTTGAAGTAGTTCTTCATATGCATAGTTGATATCTTCCTTATGGATATAGGTTAAGGAATTCCATGACCTAATCGCACATTTCCCCAATTACCTCTGCAATCAATACTCTTTCCATAATCAACTTTGACTCTATGCAACTCCATCCAATCAACAAGTCATAAGACCTAAATGGTAACACATTCAAGTTTGAATGGGTGAAAAGCCCATTTATGTCCAAAGGACAAATCTTTCATCACTTCACTTACATGATGTTAGGGTTTGAAGATGAGTCCAAAGTATTCAAGCAGAACCGTGGTGTCCAGAAACACCATAAACAATGAAGCACGTCTTCATAAGATCCCAGAAAACACAATGCATTGTGTACATTTTGTGTCAAATGAGGCTAGAACCTCACCAATAAACAAGTTTAGGGTTTTACCCTAAGGCATTGCTACCTCCCAAAACCCTCACTTTAAGTGACAAAGCCCTATACACAACTGAGATAGGGGTAATGTAGAAGGGATACCCAATGTCACCTCGATAGCTCCACTCTCTTTTAGGCCAGCTCTGATTTGGCACAAGCGGGGAATCCCTAAAAGCAGCTAAGTCTAATGAACGATAATAACTTGGAAGGGTTTTAGACTTACGGTAAATCTGATTTATGATATTCTTGATGCATATTTCAGATTTATGCAAACAAAAAATTAAAAGATATTTTTTTGTATTTTCGGGGTGGTTAAAAGGAAAGACTAGTGCCTAAAACAAAATTGGGCATATGGGGTCAAGAGGTGAGACTTAGAGGGTTGTTTTGAGTAAATATGTGGAGTCGCAAAGATGAGAAAAATATGTTCAAAACAAAACCCTCATCAAAGAATGTCTCCACGAAAGTGGACTTTATCCCTGACAATGACGTCAAAATGTTACAACAAAATCTAGCACCCCCAAATGATGTAACGTCCCAAGTATCAAAGGGCTAGTATTTTGCAACATAAGAAAGCAACCCACTATCACCAAACTCACCACAGTAGCTCTTCCTCCCACTTTTGGTTGGATCTTCTCCAACTCAAGGGGGGGACTCCCTAAATAAGATTGCTAAGGCTATGGAGTGGGGGTCTTAAGAGGTGTAGGAAGAGTAAGCCTTAACAAAATGTATGGTTGTAGGAGTATATCAAATGGGATGGAAATGGGAATAGGATAAGGACAAGATAGGAAAACGAAAGACAGCAACAAGGAATGAAAAAAGATGGAAGGAACCAATGCCTATCAGTGATCCAGAAGAATATTGGTGGCCACCCACCTATTCCGACTGGCTCAAAACAGTTTTTTTGGTAATTTATTATTTTTAGCAGTTTTTCGGGTCCTAAACTTTCGGGGCCATTTTGAGGGCCTAAACGATGTTTTTTCACGACCGGGCACCTCAATGATCGTCCAAAGCATGATTAAGCCCCCTAAATGAAGCTCCTTGTCAAGACCTTTCCAACGAGCTATCGTGCACCCAAAATGGAGATCGTATGCAAAAGTTACGACCCCGAGAAGTTAATATACTAACTTACCCCAACGGAGCCCACATGAATTTTGGCGTTTCATCTCCTAGGGTTAGGTTTTTGGATGTCTAGGGTTTTTGCATTGATGTTTATTGTAAAAAATCTTTCAGAGCCTCATTGTAGTCATCTTCTTGTGAATGAGTGCAACCGTCACATCTCTTCTCATAGATAAGCCGTCACCATTCTAGCAAGCTTGTTTTCAGTCTGCATTTTACAGTTTCAGCATATTTCTTTATTGAATAGAACCCAGTTTTATTGTATCTATGTTATTATTCCTTGTGTCTCTGTGTTAATAATCATAATAATTTGTGTTCATTTCGTTCTGCTCATAAAATCTAGATTAGTGGTATCAGAGCAGTCTGCTCCTTGTCATTCTTAGTGCATGTCCCCGACAAGGTCAGGGTACAAAGAGTTGGGTCTTGAGCTTGTTTCTCTTAAGGACAAAATCTCTCGCACGCCCAAGTGACCTTCCATGGCTGGAGAAAAGAAAGACGACGAGACAAGAGATCCTTTCAAACTGTTGCTCGAAAAAGCACTCGCGCAACACCGGAACGAGATGATGGATAATTTTGCGCAAATCCTTCGACAACTACCAACAGGCGACGCATCATCCTCAAGCGGAGGCGCCGCCCCCTTCAAGGTACAAATCAACTTTGATATTCCTATATTTGAAGGTCAGATAGACGCAGATGTTGTAAACAAATGGTTAAATCTACTAGAAGGGTATTTTTTTGTCCATAACTTTTCGAATAGAGAAAAGATTACTTTTGCGCTCCTCAAAGTCGTCCCCTATGTCAAAGATTGGTGGGAAACTTTCTGTGAGCAAAATGCAACAGAGGAACCCTCATTATTTACAGTCGCACTCACCTAGGAGTCCTTCAAGGATGTTATTAAGGAACAATACTACCTTGTTGGAAGTTATGATGACCTGTATACAAAATGGACCACACTACGGCAGGAAAGGGACCAAGCAGTGCTAGAGTTCACAAATATCTTCCATACCTTGCGCACCAAGTTGGGTATCAAATATTATGAGGGACATTTGGTGCTCAAGTATCGCGGTGATCTGCATAGATACATCCAGGCAGAAATGGAGTTTCTGGACATCTCGTCCTTGGGTGCAGCCTATCGATATGTTGTCAAAATCGAGCAGAAGCTTAAACAAAAGACGTGGCAGTTTGGGTTTGGGAACCCCTCACAGTAGAAGCAGGGCAAGGGTAGCCCCAACCTGTAGAACAAAGGGAAGAGCAAAGATGGACCACCTCAGGACAACCAGTCCAAGCCGCAAGCAAAGAAGGACAACGGAAAGACGAAGAAAGATATCGAGAAGTGGTGCAACTTCCATAAGAGCCCCAAGAATAACATTGTTGATTGCCGCTCAAAGCAATCATTGGTGGCTAAGGTAAAAGCCTCTAAATCAGATGTGGGTTTCGACTCTAAGTTAGAATCAGAAAAAGGGAGACGGATCATTGACGCGAAACCTAGTGCCACCGTTGCTACCACCAAGATCTAGCCCGGTGAACCTAATGAGCTAGAGGAAGGCAAGTGCCTCTTTCATTCACAGATGTGGGTTAAAGGCACCCCGTTGCACTTCATCGTTGATAGCGGTAGCCAGAAGAACCTCATCTCAGCGGAGGTCGTCAAGCGGTTGGCCCGACCGACAACACCACACCCGCAGCCCTGCACTATCGGATGGCTCTGCCAAGGAAGAAATCTTCACGTCAGCCAACAATGTCGCCTGTCGTACGGCATCAAGCCCTTCAAAGATGAGGTATTGTGTGATGTGTTGGATTTTAATGTTGTTCAATTACATTTAGTTACTTTATAAATTTACTTGAACTGAAGCATAAACCATGAACAATAGCAGCAGTAATAACCAAGATCACAAGAAGAATAATCATGCACAGAGACGAGTACAAGAGAAAATGCTTATATTAAATTGATGTTATTACAATGATGAGAGTTTCATATATATAGAACATATGGTGACCATCCATGAAAGGATGTGTCACTTGGATAATAAGTAACTATTTATTTACTAAGTATACTTATACGTTGTATTATAAATATTATGTCATATATATATATATATATATATATATCCGGAAGAATGTATTCCCGATGTTGTCCAAACATCAACATGATGTTGCTCCCCTTGAAGTTTGTGATGTTCTTTTGGGCCAACCTTATTTATGGAAACGTCATGTTGTATATGATTCTAGGCCTCGAAATGATATTATTACTTTGAACAAGAAATTGTACAGGATACCCGAGGCAGTCCCACCTAGTGCAATTTCCTTGATCTCTACCAAGCAATGCACGAAGGTCATCTCTCAGACCAGGAAGTTTGTCTTCTTCCTGATTCGCTCTCAGAACAAGCGAAAGAATTGCAACCACAACCAAGGCCTTTGCAGTCGACCTCTCCACGCAGCAGAAGCAAGTGGATAAGGTCGTGGAAGAATACAAAAACATCTTCTCCTCACCTACTGGGGTACCTTTGCACTGTCAAGTCAAGCAGTACATCAATCTGACCCTCGGCGCACCGCTACCCAATGGGCCAGTCTATCACCGCTCTCTATTAGAAAATGAGGAGATCAAGCATCAGATCCAAGAACTGCTCCACAAGGGGCAAATCCGACCCAGCTCATCGCCTTGTGGAAGCCCGATCGTGTTAGTGCAAAAGAAAGACAGGACCTGGCAACTCTATGTTGATTACTGAGCCCTAAATAAAATCACAGTCAAGAATCGGTACCCGATTCCCCGAATCGACGATCTCCTTGATCAGCTCAAGGGGGCCAAATACTTTAGTAAGATTGATCTGAAAACTGGCTACCATCAGGTCCTAATAAAGTAGACATATGTATGGAAGACTGCCTTCAAGTCAAAAGAAGGTCTTTTTAAATGGCTGGTCATGCCTTTTGGTTTGACAAATGCCCCAGCAACTTTCATGAGGATGATGGACGATATCTTGCGACCTTTCACCAATTCTTTTGTAGTGGTGTATCTGGATGACATCCTCATCTACACCAAGAGTTGGGCGGAACACTTGCAGCATATCCAGCGGGTTCTACACACTCTGCGACAGCACCAACTATATGCCAACTTGGAAAAATGCTCCTTCGGCATGGACAAGGTCCAATACCTAGGCTACATTGTTGAAGATGCAGGTCATTTGTGACTCGCCAACCCCAACCACGCTCACTGAGCTTCGAAGCTTCTTAGGCCTTGCCAATTTCTATCGCAGGTTCGTGTTGGGATTCTCCTATATTGCATGGGCCCTCAACCAAGTAACCAGAGGTGGTGGTAAGGCCAAGTTTGTGTGGGGCATATCCCAACAACAAGCGTTTAATGATTTGAAGCAGCGTTTGTGCTCAGCCCCAGTACTTTCGTTACCTGACCTGCAACAACCCTTTGAGATCAAGACAGATGCCTCAGACTATGTTGTGGGCGTAGTTCTCACTTAGCACGGCCACCCCGTGGCCTATCATAGTGAGACACTCTGAGATGTTGTCTGTAAGTACCCTACTTACGACAAAGAAATGTACTCCATTGTGCAAGCCTACCGCCAGTGGAGGCACTACATTCTCAGGAAGGAGACAGTCATCCACACTGATCATAAATCGTTGTAGTTTATGCAGGCACAAGGAAAATTGCAGAATGACCGCCATCAAAAGTGATCCACATACTTGCAGTAGTTCCACCTCAACATCAAGTATAAGATAGGTAGTACCAATTGGGTCGCTAATTGCCTCAGCAGACCTCCAATCACGGCACTCACCACGGTTGTCGACTCTTGCGGCCATGCGACCTTTGAATGGCCCCACCCCTATGAGAAAGAACCCGACTTTGCCACCACCTACAGATGTTGGGCGCCAACAAAATTGTCACTAATTTCCATCTTCAAGACGGGTTGTTATGCCATTTGAGCCATCTCTGCATTCCATCAAGCGAGCGGGTGAAGCTGATTTGGGAAGCCCAATACAATCAGGTGGCAGGACATTTCGATGTCGAGAAGACAGTGGCAGTGCTACAACAACATGTTTACTGGCGGAAGCTTCGACAGGATGTCAGCAAGTATATCAGGTCCTGCACTGCCTACACTATTGCCAAACAGGCCACTAAGAAACAGGGCCTGTACACCCCTCTACTTACTCCTGACAGACCCTGGGAATCCATCTCAATGGACTACATGTCAGGTTTTCCATCCACCAAGCGGGGAAATGAATGTGTTTTTGTGGTTGTTGATCGCTTTTCCAAGATGGCGATTATGGTCGCCTGCAAGAAGAGCATCACAACGAAGGCTACTGCCAAACTCTTCTTTGAACGAGTGTGGGTAAATTTTGGTATCCCACAAAACATTATCTCAGATCGGGACAGTTGATTCCTCAACACATTATGGTCGAGCCTTTGATCACTGTTGGACACCAAGCTCACCAAATCCACTGCCTTCCACCCCCAGACGGATGGCCAAACCGAGGTCGTCAACCGGATTCATTGAGTGGATCCAGCACATCCGCCAACAGGTTCAGGATATTTTACAGAAGTCCAATGCCAAGTACAAGCAGCGCCATGATTAACATTAGGTGCCACACAAGTTTCAGGTGGGAGACAAATTTTGGTTGCACTTGCAGAAAGAACGCCTTACAGGACCTCATCGGAAGCATCGTCCACTACATTATGGACCTTAAACCATCACCAAGGTTGTGGGTGACAACGCTTTTGAGCTCAACATTTCCCCCTTCCTTGGCTTGCACCCAGTGTTTAATGTGGACCTCCTTCGACCATATTTTCCACCATTAGTGGACACCTCGGAGATCGCAGAACAATTGACACCAATAGAGCTCAACCCTGACTGCATGGAACATGCATCCACTGATCACATCGTGGACACACAGGTCAAGGATACTCGCCAGCAAAGGATCCAGCTTTATCGGGTTGTCAAAGGAGGTCAACTCCTGAACAAAGGCAAGCGGCTCACCCAGGGCCAAAGTCAACAGAAATTTCCTCATATGATGGGGGAACTCAACGCAATGGAGACCATTTCTTCCTAAGGGGGAAGGATTGATCCAGGAGGATATCGGTGGCCACCCACCTATTCCAACTGGCTCAAAACAGTTTTTTTGGCAATTTACTATTTTTAGCAGTTTTTTGGGTCCTAAACTTCAGGGACCATTTTGAGGGCCTAAACGACGTTTTTCACGATCGAGCACCTCAATGATGAACAAAAGCATGATTGAGCCCCCAAAATGAAGCTCCTCGTCAAGACCTTTCCAACGAGCTATCGTATGCCCAAAACGAAGATCATGTGCAAAAGTTACGACCCCGAGAAGTTAATGTACTAACTTACCCCAACGGCACCTGTTATTGCGCAATCTATACTTGCCCAAAGCCTAAAGGCAAGTAGGCTTAAATTGACGTAACATGGAGGTAACCCTATCACTGTCACCCTTATACGGTACCTCTTTCTCTTTAGGAGGAGGAAAACCTCACTCCAAGGGAGACGTCCTAGGACATAGTTGGTTGAGGAAAGGGAAAAGGTAAGGCTAACCACCTCCCTCTCTAGGTCACTCAAAACAAACTTAAGTCTTGTTGGATGAAGCAAAGAAGAATAAAGTGTACCTGCCCCTTACCAATACAACAACAAAATTTATGGCAGCAACAAGTGATGATGAATGCTTCAACAAGACTTCTAGTTTATAGAGATGACTTCTACCAATCAATGCATGAAGCAAGTGATAAATATTTAACAACAATAATTAATTAATGACAGATGTAATAACATCCAGAAAATGCGCTTGAATAGACAATATAACAAGATATTGGAGATATTGGGAAGTCCTGAAATGATAACACTTGTCTCATACAATTTCTAGATATATGTCAATCAGAAAATAAACTCTAACAGGCTGCCAATAATAACTGTAGCAACAGCAAAATAAAGTAATGACAACAGTAGTAAAATCTTCAGAAAAGTATTTAGAAAGGCAATTTGATGCACACTTTAATCTTGGTTGATTGTACCTTGCCTTATATAATTTCTGGATTGATTTAAGTGGTCAAACAAGTTTGGATAGGCTGCAAAATGATGGTTGTAGCAATGATTATATCAACAGCAGCTTAGTGGCTAGTATTCCTAGACTAGGTTAGCAAGTTAGTTTAGGTTAGTAGGGTATCAGGTAGAGAGATTGAGTTTGAAGTTTGATGATTCTTGTCAAGAAACAAGGGTTGAAGACTAGTGCCTCTTAGGGTAAATAGAGTC
>ML784016.1:264941-276424 GCA_009831015.1 Picea engelmannii
TGTGCTTTCTCCTACACAGACTTTCCCCTCCAAGGTGTTCAGTAACCTTGAGGCTCCTCTTGAGTTGTGATTGCTCTGGTGTGCCCTCCTGGCACATTCTTCTCTGACTCGAAAGAGTTCAGATGCGCACTCCTTGCGCTGGCTACAGAGTTTCCAATACCATGTTGTGCACTCCTTGCACAACCTAAAGAATCCAAAACAAATCCAGTGAACTCACAAACAAAGGGTTATGTCTATCCCTGCAGATGGAAACCTATCATACACATCTACAGCATAAACTCATAAAACACACAGATAACATTCATTAAACACATAAACACACAGAAAACTCATAGGCAGGAAAAACTGCTCTTTGTATTAATATGAATGTTTGTTTACAATATGTGAGCTCGGACTGCAACAAAGTCTCGACTCTCTCTCCTTGGCTTACAATGATTTACAATCAACCAGCAGCCTCTACTGGGCATATCTTACAAAGCTTTATACAAGAGGGGCTCATCGAGCATTTCCCTCCAACTACTCTAGTGGTGTCTAATCACCAATTACAACGCCTCTCTACTGAGGCAGATTACATTGAATGACCATTAACAATTTAGATCTGAGGCGATGCTCGAGATATGTACAACTCAGACCTCATTAAGGCCTCTCTATCAACTGCCTGTACAAGGGCATCAGCTCGGCTCTTCCAACCTTACAGCATTTAATTACATTTAAAATTGAGGGGAAAATGAGAGGGTTGGTGCCTCTCCCCTTCTTAAATGCGCTTTGATGTGCTAGAATGTTGGCGCGTTGCTGAAGTGGAAAAGATGCTCCTGCATCACTTTTCTACTTCTTTTCTTGCCCTTCTCTCTTATCTACTCATCTCTTATGGAAATAACACTAATTTATTCAATGGTCTTCACAATATTTGCCTTTTGCATTGTTTCCTCCAATGTCTTTGGCTCCATGACTCAAATCTCATTTCTAATTGAAATCAGCAATCTGTTTAGAAAACAACTCACTTTAAATTGTTCATCTTTGATATGAGACATACTTTAGAAGCACCATGAACTTCCATTCATATTCATGTACACTCATGGTTCCCTACTTTAGGTCATGAAACTCATTGACTTTTTTCATATAATAATGAGAAAATAAATATCTCTGCTCAAAATACCTTGTAAATTATTTCCAAATGACTTTTCTTTCTCTCAAGTTCTTCCCTTGTCAGCGATGCTCCCATGACAATGAGGCCTTTCTAGTCAAGTTATATATCGCCAATCTTGTTTTTTGGCTTCTTGTGTAGTCACACAATTGAAAATACTTTTTTGTTCATAGTAACCAAGCTTCAACTTCTTGCTTAGTTCTCATCTCTACATCAAAAATAGGTAGTTTTTCTTTCTTAAATTCTCATTGGAGATTATTTTGTGGGTCTTTCTTCATTTTTCTCAAATTATGAGAACTCTATGATGACTCTGAGGAAGTTTAATCAGAGGATGATTTCCTTGATTCATGAGTTCTCTCACTAGAATTTCTGCTTACACCATCTTTTCTTTTTACTTTTAGTGGCTTTTGTATTTTTGCCAAATTCCGCAACAATTGATTATTCACCCAATTGTGCTCCTCTTGAGCTTGCACTATATGCACAACATGGTTTCATACCTCTCAATAAGAGTATTTGGCATCTCGTCGTTGTAATGCCCATTTGAATGCAACTTTGCTTCCTTGATATGAATTTTCTGCACATTGAAGTTCCGCATAAGGAATGCTTTGTAAGGAATTTTTGGGGTTAACTCCATCGGGTTAAAAGAAACAAGTTTCTAAGGAGAATTGACTTCACGAGTTAAAAATAATATTTCTAAGGAGAAATTTTGTCCCTTACTTCACAAATAAGAAGGTCTTCCCATGACTTATTAATGAAGAACCATACATAACAACAATTCTTCACACAACTTCCAATCAAAAGAAATTAGTCTAAATGACTCAAAATTTCACAATTGAAAGACTCATTGATATCTCTTTCTTGAGAGCTATTCAACAAGTACCTATATGCCCCTACTTAGACACCTCTATACTGGTGTTACTTCTTCAAAAGCAAAGAACTTCACTTTCTATGCCCCCCTTTTTTAGACGGAGAAACTCTTAACAAATTTCTCACTTTCCTTCACTAGTTTGGGAGGCTTCTTCTTTAGGCAAAGCAAATCCTTCATTTGGCGAAGCCACATGTAGCTAATTTTCACTTCTTCTTCACTAGGTTTAGTGAGTTCTTTAGGTGGAACATCTTCATTAGATGAAGACAAAATTAGTCGATTAACACGTTTCCTTCATTGGGAACAGTAAGTTCTTCTTTTGATGGAGGAACTACTTCATTAGGTGTAGCCATTTGTAGCTAATTTTCACTTTTTCTTCACAAACAACATGAATTCTTATTTATGTGGAGCCACACTTTGTCGATTTTCAGGTTTCCTTCACTGGGAAAAGCAAGTTCGTAGGTAAAGAAACTCCTTCATTAGGCATAGTTGCCCTTCGTTGATTTTCACTTTTTCTTCACAAGGTGTAGTGAGTTCTTCTTCTTGAGGTGAAATGACTCCTTTGTTACGCAAAATCAAACGTAGACAAGTTTCACTATTCCTTCACTAGATAGAGTGAGTTCTTTAGGGAGAGAAACTCCCCGATTTTTATTTTTTCTCCAAGAAGCAAAGTAGCTTCTTCTTTAGGTAGAGAGACCCTTAACAAATTCATTGCTTTTAGTTCCCACTCGGAAGATGACATCATTACTCCATGCCACGTCACTCCCTCTACCACGTCAACAAATATCTTTATACCAGGTAGAGCACCACATCAACATTTGTATCCCCTTCTCTAGGCAAAGAGTGTTAGTGAAAATTTGTGATTTTTTCTCTTTGCTTCTCATTCACCTCACCCACTCTATTTCCTTTACAAGACAAAGGGACACTTAACTCTTTTCTACCCTATAAACTTCTCCATGAATCCACCCTTGCTGGGATTCAATCTAGTATCCCGCTCTACATAGGTTCTATGACATATCTCAAATCTTCGAAAATTGTGCCATGTCGTTCTACAGTAGCCACTAAAACTTTTCAACTATACCTCTAAATTTAAACTTTTTCACTATGCCATAGTGGATATCATCCTACCCAATACCCAATTCTAAACACAACCACAACACTAATATTTCTCTTCAATGAACCAACAACAAAAATTGCAATGCCCAAAGGGCATCAATACTCAAACATGACTGATAGTTGCCCCAATATATCAGCACCAATAAAAATTAAAGACTGAATACCACTTTGCAGTGTGCCCATTACTTGGACAATAAAACACTAACACACCCTGACAATGCCATATTCTACCTTGGTGCTCTCAATAGCTATGGATTTCCACTGGGTCGATCATAGACATGCCCAATCTTATTCACCGAACCAAATCCCCTCTAGAAGATTACAATTAAACACAATATAAGTATGCGATCTCAAAATTTCAACTAAAACTCTACTTAAGCAGAAGCAATAACATAAACACAAAATTTCTAAATGCACCATTACACTGAGAATTCAGCTTGCAAGTAATTTCATTCAAAATTCAATATTAACAAAACACTTATATGCAATTGAAGCTCTAATAATGTGGAATGGCTAAGGAGGAGCAATTTTCCACCCATCCATAGGCAATCTAGCGTGATTGCAACCCTTGAGTCCAAGCTACAAACTAGCAAGGACATGAGGCACTCTGGCAAGCACAAGTAACAACTCTTAATAGCTTTTAACACCAAAAACTACTCGCTAGCCTAAGCATTGTAAGAGGAGAGAAAACAACTCAAGCTTACTCAAAAGGAAATGTTGCAACCACTCGTTGGGAACTTGCTAATCTACATGCCACACAAACATTCCCTTGCCAATCTTTTAATTGGACAAGGGCCCTTGCATTGTCAAATGTCCATGTTGAAGTAGGATGCCACAAAACACCCCACATCCCATTCTGATTCCACACTTCAATATCATCCCTCCATGGATGTAGGAAGATTAAACTCAACAAGGATTTCAACCTATCTAGTCCCAAATTCCCGACTCTGTCCACTCAATTGGGGTTTATCACCCACATTAAAAAAAAAAAACCTCATGCTCAACTTATTTATGTACCAATACACAAACAAAACTATGATCTACAATAGCGCCTTTGACCCTTCTTGGTAGTATGGGTGTAAACTTGCAACAAGGGACAAAGCATTATATTGGGGAGGTTATGAATGAGTGCAAACCAAGAGAATAGAACACAGTATGAGGAAGACCGTGGAGAAACGAGAGAGAGAGAGAGAGAGAGAGGAACCCCCAAGAATGCAAGAAAATAGTATTTGTACCAAAAGGAGACAAACTACATGCAGTGGGGAGGATTTGAATTTCCCTTGAGGTTTATTTGGTCAATCCACCATAGTTCTGCAGTGGACACATGTCTCACTCCCTTTTTCCCTTTCCTTACCTCTTACTAAGTCATAGCCTCACTCTTTGTCCTCGTTCTTTTTTAAAGGGAGTCCTTTAAACTCATTTAGAAAGCATTACAACTGACCTAAAGAGGTTAGGCACCATAAGTGGCCGCCTTGTGTGGGCGAAACAACACTTGAGGGGTGAACCATTAACACAAGCACATTGATTCACCTAAGCTACCAAAAGAAGGGCGTATTGTTCCATCAAAGTCATCGTTGGGCACCTTTTAGGTTTCAATGTTCCAAACAAGGGATCACGATTTTTTCTCTACTAGGGTTTCAAGTTAACAGCCTAAAGATTGTGATCTTTGGTTGTGGCCAACACCTTTGTATTATGTTTTCAACATTGAGTGTGGCTCGATTGCCTATCAGGCCAACCGCCTTTTTGTCATAAGGTAAGGCATCATGGCCTCACCTGACCTTTCTATGATCCTTCACACTAGCATGTCTAGACAACTGGTTGGTGATGGCACCCAAGGCTCCCCAGATGTTCATCCCGAAGGTGTACCAAAAGGTAATGACCCTTGTCTATCGAATTCTTAATCTTAACTGTCATCAATTTCAAAAGGGCTCCATTCTTGGCTATTTTGTTGGGAGGGTACCCCCTGAAGCAATTATTTGAAGCTAGGTTTGTGAGTGTGAGGCCCCTAGATATGTAAGAATACCCTGGTGGTTCTTGACCACTAGACCAATGACTTCTTGGTTGATAAAGCACTACAGCTTGCCTACATGATTTGGGTAGACTTCCCCAACCTACCCATGCAAATTTAGCCAGCCCTATAGTAGATTGTTGCCTCTCTAGGGGAGTTTATCTATGAAGATCCCAAAATATTTTTCATCCCTCATCCTCAACACTATGTTTGTGTGTGATAATCTATCCCAAGACCTAAAGGAATTTGTTTACATCAGGATTGGTAGCTAGGTGCATCGCCAACTAGTTTGCTATATTAATCTACACAATAATTGTTTCCATTGCCAAAGTCCCAACCATCGCATTCAAGATTTCCCACTAATCCTCCTAGTTGAAACCAAAACAACCCTGCCCTCATAGACCCCTCCCACTCCCAACACTCTAAAGGTGCATGAGGTGAGTGAAGGGTTATGGATAGAGGTTGTGCGTAGGGGGAGGAATGAAATATGGCCAAGTCCCAACCTATGAAAACTCCAACTCAAATTCCCTCGACCTTCAAGGCCTCTTCAATAGTCAACCCTAGTAAATAAGCAGTTCTCAAGGCCTCCAGGGCCTCCTCTAACTACATGCATGCAAGTGGTAGTCATCGGCAAGCCCACTCTTTACCACCGCTTCTAGAATCCCAACAAATTGTTTTCCTCTTTGAGGATGGTATCACCAAAACAAGCCACCCTCAACAATTTTTGGACCAGTGAAATGACCTATGGAAATTCCTTCGATGCTCTTCAAGCCCTTGAGAACAACAAGGAGTAGATGCATGATGTCATTCGTTTCTAATGAAAGTGACCTCTTGGAATATTTGAGGCCCCAACAACCCTAGCAAAAATATTATTGACTTCCGTGGGTGGGATAAGTATTTTTTGTATACCAAAGTTCAAAATTGTGGGTTTTATGCTTCATCCTTCCCTGTTAGTCATTTGGCCCCAAGTTAGAATTTTTTATTCATGTCATACTGATGGAATAAGGGAAGTCACAATCCTTGTCTGCCACGTCTAGCAATCTTGTTTTTCATTGGGGTACGGACCCCTCCCAGAGAATTGTGAAGATTCTTCTTAACTTGGACAATCGACTTTTAAGGTAGGCCAATGTCTATACCTCTAATGTTACCGATGAGCATGCAACATTTTATAGTTGGATCCTTGATGACCTCCTTAATTCCCCTTGGCTTATATGTGGGTATTTCAAATGGTGGAGTGCCAAGAAGGGAAAAAATGGGCACTTCGTGTATGGTTGTTGATCAGAGAGGAAGAGGCGTGGTGGACACTAAAGGCCCTACACAAGCTCTATGACCCTAACCATAATTCGAGACGAGACTTTACTGATATTTGGCTTACATGGACTAATTTCGCAAAGGGGTTGAGAGACTAGAGGCTAGACAAAGCCCTAGGGAGGTACCTAATGGGGGTAATTAATGTAATGTGGCCATAATCATGGAATAAATAGCACTACGTAATTGGTGGGTAATTAATAGGCCCACTAGGTGGTCAATGGCTAGTAAAACTAATAATGAGGGGTAGTTGGCATAGGCCCCTAGGAATACTCATGAGAGAGTATATATACACGAGTATCATTGTATTGAATATGTCGAATATTGTATTGTACATGTGTGGCTTGTGGAGTGATTCCTTCCATAATTAACTGACAGTGTTACCCTCCCTTAAGGGTTTTCTTGATATTCTTGTTGATTATTCTTGTACGGATGCCTTGGTTCATCTGTAGTTAAGGGTTCTATCTTCATCTACTAAGGTTCACTACAATACCTTTCTTGACAAAAACAGAAAGTATATCATGTAGAACACCAATTTTGTGAATCAAGAGTTAATCTACACATTCATATTGACAGCTTTTAACTCAGGCATCTTTGTAGCAAGATACAACCCCAGCAACCTACTGATATGACTGTTAATGAACTATTTGTTGATATCCAACCTACATCTAGACATTTGGAGCCAACATGGAGGGGTGATGTTATAGACTTACCTGACAAAATGTTAACGCTCTTATGCATTCCAGCTTGGTAACCCTTTTTTACAGTATTGGTAGGTCTATTTTTGCATTATACTTTTGTAACTTGTTTATTGTTCTATTCCATCTATGGTCTAATTTGCATGCGCTCGCATATGTTTGTCAAATATAAAGTTGAGATATGTTGTATTTTGTTAGGTACCATAAAGCTATATGGATGTAAAAGCCCTGCGATGATTGTTAACATTGGAGTGAATTGTACACATGGAGTCAGACTGACCACCTGGCTAGTGGAAATGATGCATACCTACGGTTGATGATTTTCCCACTATGATCAAAGGATAGGCAACACCCTCGGGTGGGGTCTATACCTTGGGAGTGCCAATAAGCACCATCGTTACCTGAGGTTGTAAGGGAGGAATCAGACTCTAATAGCAACATGATCACTCTTTTTTGTAGAAGGAATGATGATGGGCTCTGAGGAACTAAAGATATGCATCATTTTCTTGCGGTCATATGGTGGGCTGTGAGCTACTTTCTATTGGAGAGGAATAGTAATGGAGGTATAGCATTGAACCATAGAATGGGTATCCACGGGGAGGTTTGGTAGTTGACCATGTGACTTTTCCGACCAATACAAGACCATCCATTGTGCAAACAAGGCATTGGCATAATAATTATTATCCATCGCTTGATAGAGTAGGCATGCATTTCATGCTTATTCTCATAGCTTAATCCTCTCATTTTGTATTGTAATTTGTATTACAGCTTACAGGTATGGAAGACTAAGTCCTCTAACAGAATACTACAAGAATCCAGTATCACTGTTTTTGAGTATCAATGTGAGTATTTGTATAAAGGAGACACTGTCTAAGACTTAAGCTCTAGTATAGCAGGATCTCCTCAAACCCGAGTAATTGACTAAAAATTTAAAAAATAATTAACATAATTACCTAAAAGAGGGCCTCCTGTTCTTAGAATAAATCAAAAGCCTGTCTTCTTGACAGGGTTGGGCCTGCATTGTCGGGAAAAAGAGTTGAGGTCAGGAATCCTGAGAAATGTCCCATTTACTTTAATTATTTATTACATGCCCCCATCTTATAGACAAAGGCACTGACAGCATGAAAAACTTGCTTCCAAGTTTGCGATCAAGTTGACCTGTAAAGCAGCTTCTTTTAAAAAATGCATCCACCTGGCAGCCTCTTCTGAACTCCTTGCTCCCAACTGCCCAAATCCATTGACATTATACCAACTAGAAAAACCTGTACTAACTCTTAGGTTGAGGAAATAAATATCAATGACTCAGAAATCAAAAGCTGAAACAACAGTTTATAAACAAAAATATACCCCGCTGTGAACAAAACAAATCCATCCCAAACTTCATCCTTTAAGATGCTTTAGTCAGAAAAGACTTACCTTAAGGTTGTCATCATGATTAGAAGAATCGTATAAAGTGAAAACAAATAGGACCTGCAAACAGTACATTTCATACCTCATGTCAAAAGTGCTCTAATCGCTTGATAATATGTCAATTATAGATGTGAATTAAAGGTTTGAAAAAATAAAAGAAGATGTTCTCTTAGTTCGGCAGCCAGTATAGAGCGGTTGTACTTTTCTGTGAACGTTCTCTCTTCCGTTGTCTGCAACTCGTATGCAGGGGTTGATATGCACTGTTTTTACAGGCTCCTGAAAGGGAGGGAAAAAAGGTACCTGTGTCATTTTACAAAATGGAAGACCTATGCATCATGTATTCTAAGGTCATTGAGAAAGGCGTTTCCTGGTATCACATCTGTATCATTGAATCCCTGAGATATATTGGTCCCTACCTTACATGGTATAACTTTTCCCATATAGCTAAACTTTTCTCATTTTTACTCTCATAAAACCCAGGAAATGCAAGGAAATTAAAGCAAGTAACCAGGACAATTAGCACTAAACATCAGTCAAGAAGCATATAAAAACAGATCATGAAGAACCAAATAAACTGCTTTCTTTCCTCATTCGAAGAGCATCCTTCAACTTGAGATTAAGATTATTTTGTGTTAAAAAGCACTTTCATCAATTATGTAGTTTGACTTTATAAAATGGAGCTAGAGAAAAAGGTCAGGAGCACATATAGTGGCATAAATATATACAGAGATAATCCTACCAGAATTTTAGATATGGAATTATAAAAGAAGATCAAAACACATATAGAGACAGAATATTGCAGAATCGCAGTATACTTATCAGCAAAAAACTTATGGAGCAACTCCTAACAATTATAGATGATTGGTGAATCTTTCCAATGTAAAACACTATCAATGCTCATGCAAAACATGGACTTCCCACAAAGGTTTTTGGTACTGTAAATACATTCAGGTGAGCAACTTATTTGAGGCAAAAACAATTTTAAGTTTACGTAAACACAGCCATCAGAGAAAGTTAGGTCTCCTTGCTTGTTCGATAAAGTTTTAGTAATAAGATTTAATTGAAGAAATATCCGAAATTGGCAGATACAGGAAGTCCAGTTAGCAAGACTATAGTTATGATTCATGAATCATGAACCACACTTCAGAAAAACTTGAGGAGAGGCACTACAGTATTCTGCTTGTAGAGTGAGGGAACGCATGGGACAATACATATACTTCTTAAGTTATTCAGATCCATGCATTGGCAGGATTTTATGTCACAAAACAGATTTCAACCATATTTGACATGAAACCTATATGAATAATGTAGTGCCCTACATTTCAGCTCCTTGATAAACTGCAAATTAACTCATGTTTTCATCTTGGCTCAGGTCAACTGCCCATTGACCAGGGATTGACAGAAACTATTAGCACCTATGAGGAACCCTGAATATGTGTGTGTGGGGTTAAATTTATGTTGGATGCGATGTCTACCTGTACTCACAGTGTGGTTTCGATTCTGATTATGCAACTGATTATATGATGTTGATGTCCAATTATCTGCTTCAGATTTTACATGCATAATCTTATATGCTGAATGCTGATATGTATGCATATAAGATGTTAAGGTGATCCAGCGAATTACAATTATATCTGCTTATCGTATGTCTTAATATGTATGTGATCCCAATGGGGATATGGTTATGATGTTTATGATGTAAGGATGATAATTATGGTGTATATGATTTTATGGTGATCCAGCTAATTCCGATTATGTCTGCTAATCTTGTGTCGTGATATGTATGTGATCCCAGTGGGGATGTGGTTAAGATGTTTATCCACATAGGTGGATTGATGAATTAACCTGCAGATTGCTGACTCTGCAGGATTCTGGTGGCAGAAACACTACACACAGTATCAATAGCAAGTAGGCTATCGCATACATTCATATAATATGATGTTGTAATGATCGCTTGCCCAAGCGGTTATTCTAATGGACTCAACATATATCGCATACATTCATATAATATGATGTTGTAATGATCGCGTGGCAAGTTGTGTCATGGAGGACACAAGAAATTTTCCAAAGCGGTTATTCTTATGGACTCAACATATATGAGTTTGGATGGTAGTGGATAGGGGTTTGCGAAGGGTTGTCCATCCAAGTAGGGACGAAAGTGCTGAGAGGATTGGAGATGTTTTCCCACAATTTATCTTCCAAAAACACAACGACCTTGGGGATAACGGGAATGTACGAATAGGTTTCATATTCCCTCAAATTGAGGGCAAGCTAATTCACTGTTGGCTGCTGAACTGAATGTCTTAGACCTATATCCCCGCCTTCTCCTAGGAAGTAAAATAAGTACAACAAATCTAAACACGTGCACAATAACACCTCAACTAATCTAGACACATGCACAACAACACTTCAATTGGAGATGATATGAGAGATACAAATATGCATCCTCCTAGAGATCTGCGCCTTTAACTGAACTGCATGCACCTTACATAGTTTTAAAAATCGGAACCGGTTGAGGGTCCAACTGGAACCGGAATCGGTAATGAACTGGTCAAACCAGTTTCAATGAACCATTTTTTTCTAAAATACATAAAATATTTAAATTTTAACGAAAAAATATATATTTTAAGCTGGAATGGAAAAATATCATACGGATATTCCATTGTCATAAGATATCTTGTAATTACAATGACATCACTTAAATAACAACTGCAAGCTAGAGAGTACTTCTCTAAAAAACGGAATGAAGAGAGGCGGAAAGCCAACGCGGCTAGGGCCCAAACCCTAGCCACCCCCGGTCTGGATCTCGTCTGTAGGAGCCCGAATCTGCCTGGAATAGCCGATCAAAGCGTCCCCCATCGATTTGCATGACAGAGCGTTCGAATTACAGCGGACAGAACGCGATTTGCACACGGTTTTGAGCAGAGGTCGCGC
>ML784016.1:292468-311290 GCA_009831015.1 Picea engelmannii
ATGAATAAAATTATGGGTGTTGCCACTATCAACCAGAATAATGACCTTCCGATGCTTGATGTAACCGATTAGCTTGAGGGTTTGGGGAGTGGAGAAGTGAGTGAGAGCATTGAGGGAAATGATCGGTTCTCCTTCGGGAGGGTCTGAGGGAGGGGTTATGTTAGTGGATTCAGGTGACTCAGACACAAGGGGAGTTTCTACATCCTCTTCCGAAATATCCTCGGAGATGGCCATAAAAAGCTTTTGTTCTTTACACTTGTGGCCTGAGAAATATTTATCATCATAGTTATAACAAAGGCCTTTGAGTTGGCGTTCAACCATTTCAGCCTTGGTCAATTTTTGGATCTTTAGTGGAGCAGAGAGAGTAGTGGGATTCACTGGTTTAGAGCGAGGGATAAAGGAGGGTTTTCGGTTTTGAGAGGATACCACCTGTTGTGCTTCTTTAGCTCTTTTAGTAGCCTCCACCCAAATCTGAGGCCGAGCCATGAGGACATTGGACCGAATCTCATCCTTGAGGTCGTTGATAAAACACTCTCGGAAAAAAACATCAGACATGCCCTCTGTTCTAAAAGCCAGGCGCTCAAAGGCATCTATAAAGTCTTCCATTGTTCCAATTGTTTCAACTTTGTCAAACGTCCCAAATGGTTGGTGTCAGTGTCAAAGTGTTCATAAATCTCTGCCACAAAGTGTGTCCAAGCAATATACCCTTGACGAGAAGTTTTTCTCCATTGCCACCATTGCCACCGTTCTTGATCTAGATAGAGAACACCACACCGGAGTTTGGCCAAGTCATCTGTAATGTCGTATAAAGAGAAATAATGTTCCATTTGGGTTACCCAACCAGTGTGGTCCGAGCCATCAAATTTGGTCACATCCACCCACGGAAGGCGTAGGTCACGTTGAAAATGATGGTTCTGAAAGTTATTGGAATGAGAGGAATGGTCACCTTCAGGATGTGGAGGTGGGGAAGAGGAAGGGTTATCTATAGGGATATGCAGTTTGGTGCAAAGTGCTGAAAAGAATGATTCAAGTTGGGTGGTGAGGTCTTGTTTGATTTCCTCCATTGAGGACTGCATGGTGGTATTGATGGCTGCAACATTGGCACTGAGTTGTTTCACTTCTTGTTGGGTTTCGATGAGACCAGATTGCAAGGTGTGGAAGCGAGCTTCCAAGTCTGTGCTACGGGTATGGGCCATGAGGATGGGGGAACCGAAAAAGAGCGAGCGAGGTCAAAAATTTTGCAGGAAAATGATATGGATGAATGTGATAAGGGCGAAGAGATGAATCCAATGGAATAGGTCTCAAATAATGGTGAAAAAATTCCTAGACTTTTTTTCTTTTTTTTTACACCTACGGAGTTATTCTCCAGTCTGAAGAATATTGCAGAGAGGAAATGCCCAAATGCTTAACCAGAAAGAAATGTGTATTTACTTGGCAACCCGAACATAGTTGCGCGACAATAGATCTAATCTGTTTTAATTTGTTTATGTTTTTGTCCCCAAGGGTTAGGTATTCAAGGGTTCTACAGACAAGGTTTTGCCCTGTGCTATAGCTCTCTGATATACGTGCAGGGTCCAACAGTAGTACTCAACCCAATATCTTAGGGCACTAACTAAGGAGGATAGACTGTACCCTTAGCCGTACTACCCGACTACCCAAGTACTAGAGAGTATCTTCCCGAGTGTTGTTCTTGGTGACACTATAGCAGTTAGGCGGCCGATCGGTTTATCTAAAGAGGGTTTTAGGTAATCTAGGCCGATCCGTACACAGGTGTTGTCTGATGTGCTACCACTCGAAGGGGTACCAACAGGGGTTACAAGCATGGCCAACAGATGTGTGCTTAAGTACCACTTGTATTTCCTGCGTGTATGAATCCCTCAACTGCGGGTTTATGCGTGTAACGACAGATCTCTGTGGCTTAAAGACGTCGGAATACATCTCTACCCTGAAAATAAATAAATTAAGCCACACTTTCTACCGAGGAAAGTGCTCTAATACCACTTGTAATATACTAGATATAAAATGTATGCAGAACATAAATAAAATGCTAGAAATGGCAGAATAACAACAATATAACCAGAACATTCACCACAATAGCACTGAAATGATAAGAGAATAATAAAAAAAAATAACACTTTGAATCTAAAAGCAATGTTCACGGGCCTCTTCGAGGGGGCAACCTCCAGTTGAGCAGAGCTCTATTACAATAATATCCAAGCTAGGGTTCTCATACCCTCGACTCCTATTTATACTAAAAAGAAGCATCTAGAGGAAGATCCTTCTAGAAGCAGAAGCTTCTATTAGGTCTCCTTACATATGCCTTATTTTATTTTATCGAAAGGCCTTATTAATATTGACCTTTATTACATCCGAATATATTGTTCTACCTATGTGCGGGTTAGGACCCTAACACAACTCATTTGGGAAACTGTCCTCACAGCACTGAGGATTGATAGCGAATGGAAGAGCTCCACTATTGAAGAAAACTTGAAACTCTGGTTCTTCAAACTCCCAAAATTAAGACATGTTCCTTTTTTTATTTTGTGGGGCATTTGGAAACTCAGAAATAGAATTATGTTTGATAATTGGAATAGACTTGATCCCTGGATACATAAAAAAATTCTTTTATCCATAAAAGAACATCCATACAAAGTGGAAGAAGATAATTTGGTGGTTTTACTGAACCCAACTTACTTTAATGATAGTCCAATTGGCTTCTTTGACGGTGGAGCTGCAGAAAATAAGTGTGGCATAGGAATTTATCTCAAATTCTCATCCAGACACACTGTCAAAGCACATTTCGCTGGAGGTATAGGAAACAATATGAAAGCCGAGATGATGGGACTGTGGGGGATCCTTTTTCTTGCCACACATCTCTCTATTAAAAATCTAATGGTGGCAAGTGATTCTAAGGTCACCATTGACTGGATAAATGATAAATCCAACTTAGATCTTATTTATCTCGGTCATTGGAAGGAGAATAACATATTATTAAAGAAAGGTTTTGAGACCATAAATTTTATGCACATCCATAGACAGTTCAACAAAGTAGCGGACAACTTGTCTAAAAAGGCACTCAGCGACACTTTAGGATGGCTAATTTTTGAAGACCTTGACAATGGATCTATTGTTAGATCCGGGAAATTACACATCTTATAAGGTGGTTTTTAACTAGAAACAACTATCATGTTAAACTATGTATATGCCACTTTAAGTGACTTTATGAACCCACGGGTAAAATCTGTAGAAGGAGAAAGAATAGTCCTACTTCATGGAAGACACATTTTTTGTAACTGAAAGTTTCATTTGGTTATAATAAGAATAACAGTGAAACTGTTTTTTTCACGTGAAAAAAAAAATACTTATTAGGGTGGGGTTACATGTCTGTGGAAGGGTATTAGATTTCTTAGAAATGGATTTTATATACTTAGAGGATGGGGGGTACGTTTGTGTGAGGAAAGGTATTTGACTTCTTAGAGTTGATTTCCTTACGTGTCAAAGAAACTTAAATTGATTTAAATAAATCTTAATAGGATACTTTATCCTTTTTATAAAGTTTTAACTATGAAATCAGTAGAAAATTTAGAATTACAACAATGAACATTCCAAAAAACAAAAGGGCATGTCAAATATGTATGAGAATTACAAACATAAAAAAAAAAGTTGGCAACAACAAAATGAAATTATAAAATCCCTCGTATTAAATCAATTTGTCAAAATTCCTCGTATTAAATCAATTTGTAGAGAAAGTAAATTTGCACTTTATCTAAAAAGAAGCTTACTAGCTCTAAAGGGGTTGGATCGAATGGTGGAAAGCGAGGAGTTTTTCACCATTGGGCAAGGTTCAATTCCAATGAGGGTCACTTAACCTGGAGCTATGGGGACACCTTGAGGTAGTGATCGAACGTGTGGTTGAACCCAGAGAGATTATATTAAAAATAGTCTCGTGACCCATGCACACATAAGAGGATCAAATCTCACCCTCAAGTCCTTCAACATTTTCAGTCAAATCCTTCTCGCACGATTGGATTTTGAGTGTTTCGTTTTGTAAGGAGACCAAGGTTTGAAGCTCGTGGTAGTCGGGAGGAGACACCCAAAAAAAATCCAACCATGTTAAGGGTTGGTGTGACCCGGGCAGGGTGCGATCCCCGAGTGATTTTGACAACATATATGCCCCTAGGTCGTGGTTTCTTTTAGACCACAAGTTAGTCCCGCAGGTAACAAACACACTAGCAAACAAAAAAAAAAACTTACTAGCAAAAAGGTCGAGTCAGGAGCTCATAAATAAATTATATATAACTCATCAACAATAAATTTATCTAAAACAAACATGCTGTAATGATGGATTTGAATTTCAAATGAGAGGGTATGAACATTTCTTCATAATCACTCAAATTATAGCCACATAATTTATAAACTCTATTTTAATAATTTGAATATTTTTTTATTGTCACGATCATTATACCCAAATATAATTAATATTTCCAAGTTATATCACTAGAAGGTTAGTTAAAATAAGATAATAAAATCTTTTTTCATGATATTTTATAAATTATATCAAAATATAAATAATATTTCAAAGTTATTACACTAAAAGGCTAGTTAAAATAAAATAATAAAATGATAAAATTTAAATATACTATTTGTTAAACAATTAAACAATTATTTATAAATATTTAAATTCTAAAATAATCATTCAAACATTTTTTTATCAAGTTACAACCTACATCTCCTACAACAAATGTTAACCAACTCCCCTTTCTTTATCATATCTTTCAATAAAATCAAATATTTAGTTCACCTAAAACCTAAGGATTTAGGTTCATTGTCACCTAGTCCATCATCATGTTCAATGGTTCAAACTAGTGGACTTTCTAAATTGTTTCTCACAATATTATATAATACAGAAATTGAATTTAACTTCATAAACAATGAAATTGGTGGTATCTCCTTGATATTATATGATTATGAATGTTTGTAGTGGAAGGGTAGTTTGGGAAGGTAAAGTCGAACTAATGAATGCATTTATAATTGTTTATATACCTCACAGGTGTACAAGAGTTGAGCAGGTGGAGTCAAACAATTTTGCTGGTATATAATTTGTTATAGAGATTTGATTTGATGATAAAGTTAGGATGTGATATATTTTCAAAAAATCTAACATGTTTATTCTCTAAAAATGAGAAACTATCACAATAGTATATTTGTATATGAAGAATTGTTGTAATAAACAATGAAAATTAGTTGTTATAACAAACAAAGTTTTTTATATTAATGTTAATGATTTTTCACATCAGCATTTGGCAACGAAGCAAAATGGCAACGAAGCAAAATAAGAACTCCATTTTTAAAATAACATATAATTCAAGATAGTAGTGATGTGTATGCAAGCATATTAAAGGATTTTGATTTGGCAAGATAAATTTAAAGAAAAAGCAAAATAAGAATTCCATTTTTAAAATGACATGTAACTCAAGATATTGAGTCACGTGTATGCAAGCATACTGAAGAATTATGAGAAGATAAAGAGATAGAGCACAACGAACGAACATTTCTCTTTGATAAACAAGTTAAAGGAAAGATATATAATCCTCGAAGCAATTTGCATATAATTAATTTGGCTACAAAAAATGAAGCACATAACCTTGTTAGCATGGCAATTTTGTGTAAAGAAATAATGGGAAGTTTAATATATTTAGTGATGGTGAATTGTTGAGATTAGTGGTATAACTAAAAGTTAGTTTTCGAAGGTTATTAAAAGAATTTCAAAGTATACTAAAACCATGTGTTATTAGTTCTTATAATACATGATGAGTGAAACAAGTATTGTATGGCAGTGTAGTCCCTGTTAGGTTGGGATGGGAGTAAATGCGACCTAGTACAAACACGTGGCTAGAAAGTTGAAATACATGTGGTTTGCATGCAGAACATAGTATTCCCGAATTAGTTCTTCCTGAAAAATATAAAAAATTATCAACATTTGAAAGGTTGTTGGACACAAAAAAGTTAACATTACCGAATTAGTTATCTTTAAAACAAGAGTTCCTGGACACAAAAGAAATTGAAATTTATGAAATTATAGGTTCCTGGACAACATAAACTATACATACCAAAAATGTAATTTTATAAAGTAGATATTTAGTTTTATACATACGAAATATGTACTTTTATAATGGACCGCGAGTTGTCGGGCTCAAAATTGGGCCTCTGATGTTCTTTGCGATACAGAAATTGAGAAGCAGAGTTGCAGACTATAGAAATTTATCAGAAATTAATGAATTATACATACGAAATATGTACTTTTATAAAGTAGATATTTAATTTTATACATACGAAATTTGTACTTTTATAAAGTATGGGGATGAGATTTTATAGAGCATGCACGAAGCCCTCATTGGATACTTAGCCAGTTTTTGGATCGCGGGTTCTCGGGCTGGCGAGCTCTTTATTGGGCCTCTGATGTTTCATGCCCTACAAATAGCACCAAAAGTTTCGCGATTGGTGAACCTACTTGCATCCGAACCCACGAGACATACACTTTCTGTTAACATGCAAATTATAGGGAACACGATAGAAATTCTATGCACTAATGTGTATGGCCCCCAGGTAATGGAGGAAAAAAGGAGAATGCTCCTAGACCTAGAGAATCTAAAAGATCGAACCAGCAACCTCGACTGGATCCTGGCTGGGGATTTCAACATCATCACTACTCTTGCTGAGAAAAAATGGGGCACCAGGAGACTGGACAAAGATGCGGAAGAATTCTCAGCTTTCATTGACACAATGGAGCTTGTGGACATCAGGACCAACAATTGACCGTTCACCTGGAACAACAAACGACTAGCTCACCACCAAGTCGCTACAAGACTAGACAGATTCTTGGTGTCGAAATCCATCATTTTGTAGGGACTAACTCTGGACTACAGCATCCTCCCCCATGGGGGGATCAAACCACTAGCTAGTTCAATTGGAAGCAAATTTTCAAACCACACTGAAGAAAAAACCATTTAGATTTGAGAAATTTTGGATCGACCATCCCACCTTCAAGGAGAACATCAACCAATGGTGGTGGGAGGAACTACCGGACCAAGGGACAAGGATTTTCAAACTGTACAAGAAACTCAAGTACATCAAACAAAAACTCAAGGAGTGGAACAGGGAAATCTTTGGAAACATAAACCAGGAGAAAAAAAGTATCGAGGACAGAATGAGAAAGCTCTGAGAACTATGCATCGAAAAGGGATGCACTGAGGATCGGAAAAAAGAAGAGATCCAAATGACCCAGGAATGGGAAGCCATATGCAAGCAAGAAGAAACTCGGTGGCACCAAAAGTCCAGAATAAGGTGGCTAAAGGAAGGGGAGAGGAATACCAAGTTTTTTCATAGAACAACTATTGCTAGAAGATCTCATAACAAAATATTGGCTATTAGGGATTAGGATGGGATCGAAGGAGAATACCACCAGGACATTGAAAATACATTGGTCAATCACTTCCAGGGGAAGGCCAAAGAACCCAACCAAGACAGATCTGAGGCCATACAAAGAATAACTCAGCACATCCCCAAATTGGTCACAGAGGATCAAAATGTTAGCCTAAGCAAACCCATCGCAAAGAAAGAAATTGACCAAGTGGTCCAGGAGATGCCCAATGGAAAGGCCTCAGGCCTAGATGGCTTCACAGTGGAATTCTTCAAAGCCTCTTGGGATGTGGTTAAGCATGACATTTATGGGGTGGTGGAGGACTCCAGGCGCTCGACATCCATCCTAAAATCTTTAAATGCCACCATGATCACTCTAATACCAAAAGAAAACGAAGTTAGGACCCCAGATCGCTACATGCTTATAGCTTTATGCAATGTGTTTTACAAGATCCTCTCCAAAGTCATAGCTAATAGACTGAAACCACTCCTTGCCACACTGATTTCACATGAACGAACGGGTTTTGTGGAAGGAAGACAAATCCTGGACAATATCATCCATGCCCATGAGATTATTCACACGCTGAAAAGACAAAGGAGAGAGGGGATGATAATCCAACTTGACTTGGCGAAGGCCTAAGACAAAATAAGTTGGCACTACATGGCCAAGATGTTGGAAGCTTTTGGTTTCGATTAGCACTGGATCAACTGGATCGTCACTCTAGTCTCAACGATGAGCTACTTGTTGCTAATCAATGGAGCCCCGACCAGACCTTTCTATCCATCTAGAGGAATAAGACAAGGGGATCCATTATCCCCCTTCCTATTCATTAGAATGATGGAAGGGCTAAGCAGAAGCATACAAAGCGCAATTGCAACTAGTGAAATAAAAGGCCTCAAACCGTTTGAAAACTGTCCAACCTCCACACACCAACAATTCGTTGATGATACCCTGCTCCATGGCACACCCATGGTAAAGGAAGAAAAGGCTTATAAGAGAATCTTAGAAGACTTCGGGGAAGCCTCAGGGGTGGAAATCAACCACTCCAAATCCATGATATATTTCTTCAACACTAATCCAGCAATTCAAAGAAACTTGTCCAACATTCTGGGGTTTGAACGCAAAACGCTCCCAATGAAATACTTGGGAATCCCCTTGACGGACAGAGCCTGCAAAAATGCTACATGGGAAGGAGTTATCAAAAAACTGCAGGAAAGGGTAAAAAATTGGACATACAGAACTCTAAACCTGGCCGGAAGGCTTATCCTCACCAAAGAAGTTCTACAAGAAATTCTGACATTTATGATGTTAGTGTTTCCAACCCCCAAGGGAATACTACAAAATATTAGAGCCATCCAAAGAGACTTCCTATGGCGAGGCGCAGAAAACAAAACAAAATGGGCCCTGGTGGCCTGGGACAAGGTATGCAGACCAAAAAGCAAAGGCGGCCTGGGGTTACAAGACCCACAGGTAACCAACGAGGCCTATGGGGAAAAGCTCTGGTGGAGATGGGTAAAAGACAAATCGGTGTCGTGGGTGAACCTCTGGAAGGCCAACTATGCCCCGAACATCAATGACCAAGAGCAAATTCGGTTCATGGGCACAAGGGAAGGATCATCCATCTGGAATCTCGCTTGACGAAATAAGAACTGGATCCAGAATCATAGCTTCTGGGAAGTCAGAAATGGTAGAACAATAAGGTTCTGGGAGGACGCTTGGCAACATGAACCCAAAATAGAATATCCAGACAGGGAGGAGCTCCAACAGGAATTGATTGGTCAAGGCAAAACAAAAATCCATCAATACTGGAAGAAAAGGGATGTTAGCGCCAGATGGAGGATCTGGGACAATCTTAATCCACAAAATAGAGCCCGGATCGAAACAATAACGAAAGAGGTGGAGGAGGATTTGGGGAAAATGAAAATTGGGGTCTCAAAAGATGATGACCAATTGAGGTGGAGCAGGAAAAATGGGGGTGAATTCAACTTAAAATAAGCACGGTACTACATCGCGGGCCAGGACCAAGAAAATCTGGAGCAACAGTGGGAAAAGATTTGGAAAATCCCCCAACGGCCAAAAATCAAAATGTTCAAATGATTAGTTCTACACAACTGAATTATAACCTGGGAGAACCTCATGAAAAGGGGTTTCATAGGTCCTTCTCGTTGCCATCCATGTCAATTCAAGGAGGAAACAATTGATCACCTCCTCAATGAATGCAGTTACACAACAAATATTTTGGATTGGGCGGCAGGTATCTACCACCAATCCAATAGGGTTCGGGGAAACATCAACGCAAACATAAAAAACTGGAATGAGAGTTACAACAAAAATGAAATGATGAACCTTTGCTGGAATCTAACGTCGGGGATGATCATCTAGGCTATCTGGAAAGAAAGGAACCGATGCATCTTCAGGAATGAAAGCCTACCAACAGAAAGGATAAAGGATGCAATAGTCTCTCAAATAAGAGAAACGATGCAGAGCCGCAACTGCAACAAGGAGAAATCTCAACTTTCAAACCAAGACTCTCGCATCTTGGATTTTTTCCATCTAAAATAATGGTGCAACACCATACATGTGGGGCGTGATCCGCAACTCTAGATAGGAGCTTGCAACTGGACTCCCCCTCTGCCAGGGTTCCTCAAACTGAATTTTGACGGGGTGGAAAAAGGAAATCCAGGAGTGGCAGGGACAGGTGGAGTGATCAGAGACAGCAGTGGCAATATCATCTGACTTTACATTGGGAGCCTGGGAAACTCGACCAACAACGCGATAGAATTTGGAGCCCTGGAGCTTGGCCTTGAAATCCTAAGTTGCAAAAGGATGACAAACACCATCATGGAAGGTTACTCCACCCTGGTTATCAACACGACGAAAAGACTCCAAAATGGCACCAGAGTGGGCAAGGTTCAACGACATTGGTGCCTTGCACACTCCCTACATAAAATCCAGGAGCATCTGAGAACTTTGAATACAGTGGAGTTGCGCTGGGTGCGCAGGTCAGCGAATGCTCTAGAAAACAAGATCACCAACGAGGGGGTCGACAAGAAAGGCCCAAATCTAGACGATACTTGGATCAACATCTCGAGCGGGCAACTTAGAACGGACTATAGCCATCTGGCGGCAAAAGATCATGAAGGCAACTTAACCATGGAAGGTCACATCGAGGAGGACATCACAAGGCCTCTCAGAAGGTACGTGGGACCTAGGCAAAATATAATTGCTTAACACTCGGCCACCAATTATCATGCAAGATCATAATAAGCAACAGGCGGGAGACTGGCAGCAAGGCCAATATGCCAGTAAGAGTTGTGGGGGAAGCATGAGTGAATGGTCAGGTAGCAAGTTGCATGCAATGAATGACGTAAGGCATGAGGGGTTGGTGATAACTAGGAAGGATCCACTAGGCCCAAGTATAGGTACGGGGAGAAGCACAGTTGGATCACAAGCGAGCAAGGGCAGTGAACGCACAGGGATAAAGGTCGAACCATCATGATCATACGAGCCTCAACAACAAAAAATGACAGAAGCACTCACCACCACGGGCAAACCATAATTGGAAGTACAAGCTCGTTGTGGGGGAATTCCAATAAGAAGAGGGACAACAGGAATAGATGCAAACAGAAGGAGCACAACAGTAGGGGTTATTACAGTGTCAAGGGTAGGGAAAGTAAGAATACCCGTGAAGGGAGGTACAATTCGAATAACCAGAACAAGAGTTGCGACAGACAAAGCGGGATGGCGCAACTGAAGCAAACACACAGGAAAAGGAACCCCCTTGGGAAGGAAGTCTCAAACAGTTCATGACGGTTAACAAGAATGGAGCAGGCAACGAAAGATGCAGAGGGCACCTTCCAAACTTTGGTTGTGTCGAAGGGGAAGGCGATCATCACCTGATGGGAAAAGGAATTAAAGGACAAGCACAAAGGCAAAGCATGGGATGCATTGGTACAGGAAGCGAACTGGGTTACTGTTCCGGGGGCCACGTGACCTAGGGAGACCCTCTATCACAAAACGATGGAGATGGCCTGGCTAACCAAGATGATGATCAGGAAAGTGAATTCATAAAAGGAAGAAGCCAGACAGGAGGATAACAAGGAAAACAAGACAATGTTGGATGAGATCCCGCGGCACCTCAACAGTCTGGAAACTATTATCAAATTGTTAGTAGAGGTATAGAAGGACCAAAAATGCAAGTTGGAGCGGTTGGCGGCTCAGTTCCACCTTTACCTACTATATGTCCATCACATGGACATCATGCCTGTCGATGGACACGGTGCGCCAACCCAAATCAGGAAGACTCGCACGATATCCCAGAAGGAAGATAACAAGAGCCGGGCAGATGGAGGGAAGGAGCACCCTCGGGTGTTGAAACACCTCATAGTTCCAGCTTTGTGAATTGGTATTCTATTGGCAGTAATGCTAAGCATTGTCAGGTTAACTCAGATCAATTACTCACTCTAGTTTAGGGGGATGTTTTAGTTTCTTCTTTTTATGTCAGTGTCTTTATTTCAAACTGGGTATGGAAGGTCTGGTCTGGTTTCCCTTGGTGGTAGACCAGTACCATCCATCGCAACTATCAACTCGCGCAACTAGGGACCCCCTGGTCTGGTTTCCTTCTAGGCAGACTAGGATCCCCACTCTTTGTATCATATTCCTTTCCAGTAATATAGATTCCTACACTCACTTACAAAAAAAAATAATAATTTAAAACTATAAATATTTTATTAAGTTTATTAATTAATTTAAAACTATAAATATAAAATTTTAATCATTCATCCAAAATTATAAATATATAAAATTTTAATGCTTATCCAAAATTATAAATACACAAAAGCCTCAATCATTTGAACACTTATTACAGTCTCGGGAAAACCCTCTTGATAGCTCAAATTCATTACAATAATATACTTTTTATGACCTCAACATGTCACTTGCATGCGGGGAGGATAACAATCATTCATCCTAACCACCCAAGCTAAACCCAATTGACAATTGTTGTTAAAAAACTATTTATTACAATTATATTGTAATTTACATTGTTTATATTTATGAAGTAAGCATTTTTCAATCTTGGTGTAAAAATATTTCATAGTGAATATGTTTGATTATTTGAATTATAAAAGTTTATTATTTATAAAATTATTTAATTTATTAGTTATTAAAATAATTTGGTGATTAGATAGTTAATTCAGTTTAGCTTGAGTAGGTGAGAAAATAAACGTTGTTTTTCTTATCTAAAATTAATATTTACAAATTATATGTTGAGATTTTTGGATTTACTTTGGGTATCATCTTCAAAATAATGAAAAGTGACGAATAAATTTATGTGAAATATATATTTAAAAAATAGATAAAAACATTAATAATTATAATTATACTAATAACATGATGATTAAAAAATATTCATGAGTATTAAAAAATATTCACTGCTAATTAAAATTTAGTGACCATCTTGATACTCTTGAGCATGGTTCTATTGTTACTATTTAACATAGGTTAAAAAAAAAAAGCACATATTTTTTGTATCATTAATATATAAACTTTAATTGATTAAAGTTGATCCAAAATGAATCCTTGTACATTCCAAATTGTTTTATTTTGTTTATTTTTTTAATTGGAAAAAAATGTAATTTATAAGGATATTTTGAATTAATCCAAATAATTGTATTAATATATCATAATTAAAAAAAAATAATAATAAATTTTTATTTGAGATTTTAAAAATATTTGTGGGGATCTTATACTTTAAGAATGGTACCCTAGATCTCTTTAGTGCAAGCTATAGGTCTAGAGTTTTCTAACCGTGGGTCGTTTGTTTCAAATGAAGTTCATATGCAGAAGTTATGCTCTTGTTAAGGTAATCATAAATTGCTTCCAACACTTACATGTGGAAGCCACTAAACTCCTTGTGATTCACCCATGTTGAGTTAGTAACACATGAAATTCACTAGTGACTTCTATAAGCATCAAGAAAATTTAAAACCCTAACCTCAACAACTAAGGCAACGAGTTAAACTCTAGTCGAAAGGAGGAAAATGGATTCAACTCTTATTGTAGTGATTTTGTATTCCATCACAAAGTGGCTACCAAGAGGGATTGAGAGATAGTAATGCAGAAAATAAAGAGATATTTGTAGGGGCTATAATGGACCACTATTTCTCATAACTCCATAGTGTGCTTAGTAATCTTTGTATTTTACATCGTACTCTCAAATATTTAAAAAGAAAGGTATAATACTGCTTCATTTCATTGGAGTTTTTACCCGCGTTGGATTTATCTAAGATAAATATCATATAGTTATGTTCTTATTTTACAATATTTTAAATGCTCAAATAGTGATTTTTGTTTTTATATAAAAACATTAAATATAAGAAAAATAGTCACATAATTAAACATAAGCATAAGTATATTGTGCTTGCAATAAGTTAGAACTATTTTTGCGAGTTTAATGGTTTTCCAGAAAGAAAATTAACGCAATTATATTAAAGTATATAATTTTATACATTCGCTCCACCGGTCGCTATTTAAAATAGCCCAAAATAAGAACAACAATTGAATGCAACGGTACAATCCCAAATACTTTTCTGGTGACAGGGTATAAGAGCCTCAAGTACTGTCAATGAAGTGGTTGTCCATAACAGGACTAAAAAAAGCTCATAATACATTCTTCCCTAAGTTCTAGTAGAGAGATTGTGCCAATGAATAAACTGAAACCCTGATAGATATTCATCAAAAAATATATTAGGATAGGAAACCTCCATCAATAAATTTTGATGATGTTTTTAGTAGCCTCTTTTCCATCTATCCACTTGTGAAGCACTATATTTCCTTCTGGTTCTCTTAGTGCTCTTTTAGATTGATCATCTGCGGCTCTGTTGAAGTTACAATAAATATTATAGAAGTATATATCAACAAAGTTTTCCTTTAATATGATGATTTTCCTTTCCATCCTTCCAATGCACTAACTCTGAGGTTTCCTTTTTTATTTAACCAATTGATAATAATAGAGGAATCACCAAATACCTGTAGCTTTTCAGTGTCAAGAAACTTTGCTAATTGTAAAGTTACCCAGGCTCCCATTAATTTTGCCTTCGTGTTTGTACCCTGTCCACAGTTCACAAACCACTTGTATGTCATTGATGCAGTAATTTTATAATCCCTCCAGCTCCGTAACATCTTCCATCCCCCTGGGCCGCTCCGTCAAAAAAAGCTACTGGGTACTCAATTAAATCGATGTTCAAGCAGGAACAGGGGCAATTTTTTTTATGCTTTATTATCGGCTTATGATAGTTACACAGAGATTTAATAACAACCATTGTGACTGATGATTCCTTCCCATCGAAAATGGTTGCATTTATCGCTAGCCATATGTTCCAACAAGTGTATGCCGCAAGACTGGGTGAACCTGTTTTTGCCTCAATCCAATGTGTAATACACTCACATAGGTTATTCCCATTCCAATTATGTGCAATTTTTGTATGCCTCTTAATATTTTCCCATATTGTCCTTGTAAAGGAACAGTATATAAACAGATGTGTGCTATCCTCCGTCTCCTTTTTACAGAAAATACACCTTCTCGGTCCAATCCAACCCCTATGAAGGAGATTTTCCCAAGTCGCTATCTTGTTATAAACAACCAACCATAGAAATAGTTTAATCTTGTGTAGAATATCCCATTTCCACATTTGAATCTTCTAGCTAGTGACTAATGGGAGATTTTGTGTTGTATGTATTTCCTCATAAACATTCTTCACCGTAACAACACTAGATGAATCCCCCCCTATCCAGATCAGTTTGTCTTCATTCTTCATGAGTATCACTCCAGCTACCTACAATTCCCTTCAAAACTGTTTCCATTCACTCGAAAGCTCCTTTGTTAAGCCCAACTCGCCACTATCTTTCCAATTTGATAAAAAGGTGTTTTGATCCTGTTGGTACCAAACCTATGCTAATAATGAGATATTCTTTTGGTTGAGCGCTTCTATTAGATTAGAGGATAGAAACGAGGAGGGTCCAAGACCCAGAATGTTGTCCCTACCCAAAGACACTTCAAGTCCCGATCCGGGTTTCCAACTGATCCAATTTGTGATGAGATGCCCCGATTTATAAGACTAGACCATATTTTGGATGCCGACGGGTAGTGGAAAGTTGTCGACCTCAGCCAATTGCTCACAGTGTTGTGGGAGAAATATTTACCTTTTAAAACTCTATGCCATATACCTGGTTTTGTAATAACTCTCCATAAAGTCGAGGCCGCCAAAGCCTTACCAAAGGAAAAGATATTGTGAAAACCCCAACCACCCCTTTTCTTTGGCTGAGCTAATAGCTCCCACCTACATAGATGATAGTTTTTTTTTTCTCTGTTTAGAAAATTATAGAGTATGCTCCTTAACTTATGAAGAATAGAAATAGGGATCGCTGCTAGAGATAACCAATAGATAGGCTGACTTTCCAATACTGATTTGCACAAAATATATCTACCCCCCAAGGAAATCCATCTATAACTCCTGTGATGTATTTTCTTCTCCACTTTTGTTAAAATCCATCTCCAATCGATTGCTTTTTGAACCCCTGACTTCAGATAATATCCCAAATACTTGAAACTGACTGATAAATCAGAAGAGTTATAAGGCAGAATATTTTTGAAAGCTGATATATCTAATTCTTCCAGCCCTGAGAAGTGTACCGTCGATTTTGTCGAATTCACCCGTAAACCCGAGACTGAACAAAATAATTGAACAATTCTCTCAATTTCCTTCTATTCCTGGATTGATGCTTATGTCAGAAACAGGATATCATCAACGAATAATATGTGTAATATTTTGGTAAATCTGGCTACTTTGATACCTCTTATGATTCCTTGTCTATGGCTTAATTTTAACAATAGACTCAAACACTCCATAACCAGTATAAATAACAACAAAGATAGTGGGCACCCCTGTCGCAATCCTTGACCACTTTTAAAAAAATCCATTGCTTCGCCATTAACTAAAACTACAAAAGATGTTGATTTTATGCAAGCCATAATCCAATTGGTCATATGAGTACCAAAACCAACTTGAATAAGTACCATTATGATATAGTCCCAACTGATGTAATCATATGCCTTTTGTAAGTCTAGCTTTAAAATAGGCCTGAAATCCCCGAACTGTTGCGGCTTATTACTTTTGGGGATCAATGCAATGAACGTGGAGTTGATACTACCTAAGATGTGCCTAGATAACCGAGTCTCTTCCACCAGTTCCAGAATATTTTCACCCATAATCTCAAAGAAATGAAGATATAGCTCCACCGTCCACTCATCGGGCCCGAGGCTCTTTTCTTTTTTGAATAACTTTAGGATAGCTTCCAATTCTGCCAAAGTGACAAGCTTATATAATTCCTCCGCTTCATTCCTATCTACCATTTTAGGATAGATATTTGCCACTCGAACCTGTTCTTCCGTTATATCATCTAGAGGAGATTTGAAGAAATTCTTGAAATATTTAACTGCCTCAGCCGCTATATCCTTCTGTTTTTTATGTATAGTCCCCGAATTATCAGCACTCTCCCATATAAATTTACTAATTCTGCTTTGATTGGCAAATTGTTGGAAAAATTTATTATTCTAGTCTCCACTTTTTACCCAAATAGCCCGACTCCTACTCCTCCACAGGTCTTCCTATGCTTTCAATAATTTGTTTCTCTCAGATTCTAGGAACATGAGATTTGATTATGCCTCCCGAGTTAAGTTACCACCCGTTGTCCTTGTAATAACATTTTAATATTTTCTTTTATATTTTTCAATGTCGTTGATTCCCGAGCCTTCTTCTCTTTTGCCCATCTTTTTGTAGATACCTTTAATTCCTTTAATTTCCAAATAAATCGCCTCTGACAGTTACCTTCCTGACTGTATTTCTGATCTTTCCACAAATTTTTAACCATATCATTAAAGTCTTTTTCCAATAACCACTGAGCATGAAATTTGAAAGGATATGCTCTTTGAATTGTAGATTCCTCCAGTTGTAATAATATGGGAGCGTGATCTGACACAAAGGGATATTCAACCCAAGTCCTATGAAGCTTGACCTCCATTAGCAAATCCTTCGATATTAGAAACCTATCCAACCGCTTGGTGATTGCCTCTGAACTCGCACGTCCATTTCCCCAAGTCGGTATGATTGTATTAGGTTTTATATCCAAAAGTTTATGATCATGGAAGAGAATGTTGAAAAATCTCGCTAAATTGCCTGATGTAGCTGATCCTCCCCATATCTCACCAGACGCTAAGGTAAGATTTAAATCTCCTGCTATCACCAGGTTCCTAAGTGAAAGCAGACCACTGCTTGCATGTGTAGTCCATAATGCTTTTCTCTCCAGGCATGGACCATAAACATTCAATAGGTTGATATTCCTTTTGGTTGCGAGTCTAATGGTTAAGAACATGTGTTTCATTTTTTAAGGTCACAAGTTCAACTACAAAACGAATATGGTCTTGCACATCAATTTAGTGTTTAACTAAACTATAACCTTTAAATTAGATTATTGTTATTAATGAATCCATTACTTAAATATCTAAAAATAAAAATAAAAGCCTTGAGGGTTAGCTCAAATCATTATAACCTAGAAATGAAATATTTCCTCAAAAGTTGAGAAGGTCGCGAGTGCAACTTTCTTAATCTCTTTAAGATTAGACTCCATAATCAAAACCAACTATTGCCCATTTACTATTCATAATTCATCAAAAAAAATACTAAAAATATTCCAAAAAATATATTTTTTAAATTAAAAATAAATAAATAAATCAATTAAAAAAAAATTATTCAATTCCCCCTTTTTTTTTATTATATCTTAAAATATTTAGCATACCTAAAGTGTAAGGATTTAGTTCCAGTATCACCTAACCAACCATCAACATGTTCAATGGTTCACGTAATTAAATCTTCTATATTATTCAATTTGTAACAATCAATTATGTGTAAGGCCACATGGCATTCATTTTGAATCACCATCCAAGTTGGGTCACTTAGCCCATCATCATGTTCAATGGTTCAAACTAGTGGATGTTCTCTATTTTTTAATGTGAAAATACTCAAATATGAAAGGGAGTCCTAAAGGAGCATATAAGAAACTATATAACCTTGGAAGCAATTTGCATATAAATAGTTCGGCTACAAAAGATGAAGCATAGAAGCTTGTTAGCATGACAATCTTGTGTAGAGAAATAGTGGGAATTTTAATATATCTAACCATGGTGCATGGTTGAGATTAAGGGTAAAACCAAAAGTTAGTTATTAGAAGGTTGTTAAAATAATTTCATAGTGTATTAAAAGCACATGTTATTAGTTTTGTGAAATAATTTTGGTTGAGTACTTTGTCAAATAGTTTGATTTGGTGTTTTGGTTAAGCATCTATAT
>ML784016.1:321941-337122 GCA_009831015.1 Picea engelmannii
TATATATATATATATATATATATATATATATATATATATATATATATATATATATATATATCCCCTCCAATACAATCTAACTTAGCTAGATTGCTTCAAAGAATTCTTCAAGAAACAAGGGACTTTGGAAAATTTGAATTTTATCATATTTTATGACACCACTGTTAAATTTTCCCAACATGCTATGAAACCATGTTGAGATCCCTACTCTGACACCTAGGTATCTTGTTGTCTAGTGATTTCCTTTTTTTAAATCAATTTAGCAGCTCACAAAACAATATACACTTGCTAGAATAATCAACTCAAATAAATAGCAGAAGCAATACTAGAAACCAAAATCTCATACACAATACACAAAGATATTATACCCACCAACAAAGCTTATCATTCAAATAACTTCAAATCTTACAAGGGCTCCCTTACTAGAAAAATGGCCCACACATCATTATAGAAAAATTTAGACAAACCCTAGCAACTCCTAGTTTGTTATGCGATCCCAAAATTTCATGTTTTTCGAGATGTACAGGCCTTTCCTTAAGAAAACCCATGTATATGCGTCTGTCTCTACTAAAACCCGCGTACACACACAAGGATTGTACAACAAACTTCATAAGACGCAACCCTATTGATGCGGCTCCAATCTGTTGAAACCCACTTGTGTCTACCTCTGTTCTCTTTTCTCCTTGACCTATATTGATCTCTAGATGGAAGTCCTTCTGCACCTATATGAGATCTCCTTGAATCATGGTCCTTCATGATCCAAGCCTCTTGAGCAAAAGTCCTTCTCTGCTCTCTGACCTATACTGATCTCTAGATGGAAATCCTTCTCCACCTACCAGAGATCTCCTTTGATCATAGTCCTTCGTGATCCAAGCTCTTGAGGAAAAGTCCTTCTTTGCTCCCAAGATTGATCCCCTTGAGTCATAGTCCTTTGTGACTCAAGCACTTGAGAAAAAGTCCTTCTTTGCTCCAAAGTGAATATAATGCCTTCTCCCTCACCAAGCCTTGTTTTTATAATATTGAGTTATGACCTAACCCTAATCTCAAAGTGATTGATGGTTGGGATTACTTCTCACATCACTTGAAAGCAATGGCCAAGATTTAATTCACTAATGCTAATAACTTTAACATTTTATTAAATTAAACTTGACTAATTAATAAAGTCACTTTACTTTAATAATTCCTTTAATTAAAGTAAAGTATCACTTGGTAGAACGATTTGGATGACTTCCACATGTCTAGACACTTAGACTTGTGTGGAAGTACCAATCTGATGCTACAAACATCAAGACTCCGTCTTAATGAGAAAGGTATTTCTCAAAGAGCCACCTAGAATTGGTTTTCCCTCTGATCCTAGCACAATATCCTGAGCATCATCATGCCCCATGGCATCCCTTCGAACATGTTGGTCTATTTCTTTCTAAACATTGTAAGACTCGAAATCAATGATGCTAATCCCTAGTGCCACGAAGTTTGGAAACTTCTCTGGAGGCCTGCTGATCGAGGGGGATCTGGAACACTCATAGAGGTCCAAAAACATTTGGAATGCTCATAAAGGTCTAGGAGGATTTAGAAATTCTCAAAATTTTATCATCTCAAATGTTGTCAAAACAAGATCAATGCATAGAGCTCGGTGATAGCTTTCCAACGACATAGAAATTGCCTCACATAGAGTTCGTGTGCAAAAGATATGGTTGGTCAAATTCAAGTCAAACAGTGCAAAAAGTCAAAGTCAAAAGGACAAAGGTGACGCATGTCACAACTGAAAGGGTGACACATGGAACGACCGTACATATGTACGGTGCTGACATGGAAACACCATGGAGCGCTACGTGGCATATCGTACGTCTGACTGGGCAAGGTGACATGACTTTCGTACAACATAAATGGTCCAATTATATATTGACACATGGAAATGATGGACCAATGTGAGGTTTCCATGTGGTAGCCTCCCATTGGCCTACAATGGACGAGGTTATTTAAAATTTTTGGTTGGGAGTTTGGAGGATCAAACTTGGGTCTCTCTCCTTACACTCAACAACCTTACCATTCCACCATGCATTTGTTACTTAACCATATGGGGCACGACTTTTAATTAAAGTCGTTATAAATTTATATTGGCCAGAAAAAGGGCCGAGGCATAAGCCCTCGACCCTTGGTAATATATGGATCCAATGTAACCGTAGCTCGAAACATGGGGGTGCCAACAAGCAATACCAACAAACTATATAACAATCATTTAATCGATGGTTTGATCATTGCAACAAAAACACCATAACATATGATCCGGATTTAGGAGTGGAATGAACTGATTAACATACTGAATACAATAAACATAGAGATATGAAGAATAACACAAATATCAAGTGAACAATATCTTCTATTAAATAATGAAATAGGCTGAAACTGCAAAACTGCAGAACTGAAACACTTGCTCGAATGGCGGTAGTTTTCTCTGAGAAGAGATGTGGCTGCTACGCGCATCCGTCTGAGAAGAATGGATTACAATGAGGCTCCAGAGGCCTTTTTGACATTACTCATGAATTCCAAAATCCTAGACATCCAAAAACCTAACCCTAGAAGGTGAAACACCAAAAGTCATGTGGGCCCTATGTGTAAGTTGGTGTAATTTGGTACCTCAACTTCCAAGGGTTGTAACTTTTGCATACGACCTCCGTTTTATGCACGTGATAACCCGTTGGAAAGGTCTTTCAGAGAGATACACATTCCACAATCAATTTCTAAGTCCATTTATAGTTTGAATGTGGTGATCCAAACAAACAACTTTTATGTCCCCAAAACGACCCTGAAAGTACGACAAGATGTGCTGACATGAAAACATACAAAATAAGCCAGTTGGATTAAGCGAGAGGCCACTTGTATCCATCTGGAGGATGTGTGGGGCTTAAGACAACTCCAAAAGTGTAGAATCCACAATTACAAAGCAGTACAAAAGAATTTGCTGAACAAAAAATGGACACGAGGAGCCAGTTGGAATGGGTGGGTGGCCACCAATATCCACCTGGATCAATCCTCTCCCTTTAGGAAGCAATGATCTCCATTGCATTGAGTTTCCCCATCAGGCGAGGAACATCCTGCTGGATTTGGCCTCGAGTGAGCCACTTCCCTTGGTGTAGGAGTTGCCCTGCCTTGACAACCTGATAAAGTTGGCTCTGCTGCTAGTGAGTGCCCTTGACCTGTGTGTCCACTATCTGATCGGTGGATGCTTGTTCCATGCAGTCATGGTTGAGATCCGTTAGTGTCAGTTGTTCTATGATCTTAGAGGTGTCCAATAATGGGGGAAAATATGGCTGAAGGAGGTCCACATTGAATATTGGATGTAGACCAAGGAAGGGTGGAGTGTTGAGCTCAAAAGCATTGCTACCCACAGCCTTAGTGATAGTGTAAAGCCCATAACGAAGTGGACGAAGCTTCCGATGGGGCCCGATGATACGCTCCTTTTGAAAATGTAACCAGACTTTGTCGCCAACCTGAAACTAGTATGTACCCTATTTTGATCATGGCGTTGCTTGTATTTAGCATTGGATTTCTGCAAAATTTCCTGGACTTATTTGCGGATGTGTTGAATCCACTCAATGAATATGGTGGCTTTGTTGATCACAGACTGATCAAGGGAAGAGTCTGTCTGTGCGGTGGCAAGAGGAAGTGCAACATAAATGGGTCCCAAGGGTTGGAATCCCAGACCCACCTGAAATGGGCTATGGCCAGTGGAACTATGGAGAGCCCTGTTGTAACTGTGTTGGACATATGGGAGACTCTTGTCCCATGTACGTGGATGCTTAGAATTGTACATGCGCAGGATGTGCACAATCATCCGATTGACGACCTGTGTTTGGCCATCGATTTGGGTGTGGAAAGCAGTTGATTTTGTGATCTTGGTGTCCAACAAAGACCAAAGACTCGACCAAAAGGTGTTGAGGAACCTGTTGTCTTGGTCGGAGATGATGGCCTGTGGTATTCCAAAGTAGACCCACACTCGTTCGACGAAGAGCTTAGCAGTATCTGCCACTGTGACATTCTTCTTACAGGCTGTGAGGATGACCATCTTTGAAAACCGATCAACAACCACAAACACACAGTCATTTCCTTGCTTGGTGGACAACAAGCCAAACATGTAATCCATTGAGATGGATTCCCAAGGCTTCTCGGGAATAGGAAGAGGGGTGTATAAGACTTGCTTCTTAATGGTTGGCTTGGCAATGGCACATGCAGTGCAAGATATGATATACTTGCTGATGTCCTGTCGAATTTTTGGCCAATAAAAATGTTTCTGAAGAACAACCAGAATTTTCTCCACTCCAAAATGTCCTACCACCCGACTGTAGTGGGCTTCCCAAATCAGATTTGCACGCTCGCTTGTAGGAACACGGAGATGGCCCAAGTGGCATAAGAGTCTATCCTAAATGTGAAAATCAATGACACTTGCGTCTGTACCCAAGAGCTGATATGTGGTGGCGAAGTCCGAATCTTGTTGATAAAGTTGGGGCCACTCAGATGCTTCATGTCCACAAGAATGGAGCACAATGGTGAGTGCAACCACATGAGGCCGAATGAGGCAGTCAGCGACACGATTGGAGATACTTGTCTTATAATTTATGTTGAGATGGAACTGTTGTAGGTAGGTGGACCACTTTTGATGGGGGTTGTTCTGCAATTTCCCTTGCGTTTGTATGAACTACAGAGGCTTGTGATCAGTGTGTATGATTGTATCTTTCCCCAGAATGCAATGTTTCCATTGACGACATGCTTGTACAATGGAGTACATTTCCTTGTCATAGGTGGGGTATTTACGGACAGTATCGGAGAGTGTCTCACTATGTTATGCCACTGGATGCCTGTGCTGAGTGAGAACTACGCCCATGACATAGTTAGATGCATTAGTCTCAATATCGCATGGTTGTTGCAAATCAGGCAAGGAGAGTACTAGTGTTGAGCACAAGCGATGCTTCAGATCATTGAATGCTCGTTGTTGCTCCTTCCCCCACATGAACTTGGCCCTACCACCGCCCTTGGTCACTTGGCCGAGAGCCCATGCAATATGGGAGAATCCCAACATGAACCGTCGGTAGAAGTTGGTTAGTCCCAAAAAGCACTGAAGCTTAGTTAGTGTGGTCGGGGCTGGCCAGTCACAGATGACTTGGATCTTAGCTAGATCAACATGTACCCCATGCTCATCAACAATCTAGCCCAAGTATTAGACCCTGTTCATTCCAAAAGAGCATTTTTCCAAGTTGGCATAAAGTTTGTGTTGCCGCAGAGTGCTCAAAACCTATTGAATATGCCGCATGTGCTCCTCCACATTTTGTTGAATATGAGGATGTCATCCAAATATACAACCAAAAAGGAGTTGGTGAAGGGTCTTGATACATCATCCATCAACCTCATGAAAGTGGCTGGTGCATTTTTTAAGCCAAAGGGCATGACTAGCCATTCATAGAGGCCTTCTTTAGACTTGAAGGTTGTATTCCATACATCAGTTGGTTCGATGGGAGCCTGGTGGTAGCCAAACTTCAGGTCGATCTTGCTGAAGAAATTTTCCCCCTTTAGTCGGTCAAGAAGGACATTAATCCTGGGAATGGGGTAGTGGTTCCTGACTGTGATTTTGTTTAAGGCTTTATAATCAATGCAGATTCGCCAAGTCCCATCCTTCTTATGCACCAGTACAATCGGGCTTTCGCAAGGGGAGGATCTGGGTCTTATGTGCCCCTTTTGAAGAAGCTCTCAGATCTGACGCATGATTTCATCATTCTCCATCATCGAGCGTTGATAGACTGGTCCATTAGGTAGAGGTACGTCGGGGGTAAGATCAATTGGATGCTTGACTTGGCAGTGTGTCGGTACCCCTGTAGGTGGTGAGAATATGCCATTGTATTCTTCCACGATCCTGTCCACTTGCTTCTGCTGCAAAGAGAGTCGTTGTGTAGAGGCCATAGATGTGGCGACGACCTTCTACTTATTGTGAGCACGGATCACAAAGAAGACAAACTTCCTGGTCTGTGAAATGACCTTACTGCATTGCTTAGCAGAGATTAAAGAAATAACAATAGGTGACGCTACCTCTGGGATCCTGTACAATTGTCTACCCAAAGTAATAATAAGACTACGTGGTCTAGACTCATACACAGTATGACGCTTCCACAAATATGGTTTTCCTAAAAGAACATCACAAACTTCAAGGGGAGAAATATCACACAATACCTCATCTTTGAAAGGCTTTATGTCGTAGGGCAGAAGACATTGTTGGCTGACACATAGATCTCTTAATTGCCGAAGCTAGCCGATGGTGTAGGGTTTTGGGTGTGGTGTCATTGGTAGGTCCAACCGCTTGACAACCTCTGCTAAAATCAGGTTCTTCTGACTACCGCTATCGACAATGAAATGAAGTGGAGCCCCCTTGACCCGCATATGTGAGTGAAAGAGGTGTTCCCCTTCCTATGGTTCTTCTGGTTCGCTTAGCCAGACTTTGGTGGTAGCGACAGTGGCACTAGGTTCAACATCAATAATCCACTTCCCTCCTTCCGGATTTGACTCAGAATCAGAATCGACCTCTGACTCGGAAGCCTTCAGCTCGACCATGAGGGACTTCTTGGAGCGACATTATTCGGTGTTGTGCCAAGGAATTTTATGGTACTCAAACCATTTTCCCGTGTTCTTCTTCATCTTCAAATTGCCCTTCTTGTGTTGCGGCTTGGACTGGTTTTCCTGAGGGCGACCATCTCGACTTGGTCCCTTGTTGTGTGGGTTGGGGCTGCCTTTTCCCTACTTCGACTGTGAGGGGTTTGCAGATCCAAACTCTCACCTTTTCTGCTTAAATTTCTGCTCGATCTTGACAACATATCTGTAAGTCGTTCCCAATGAGGCGATGTCCAAGAAATCCATTTCTGTTTAAGTGTATCTATGCAAACAACCGCGGTATTTGAGCACCAGATACGCTCAGAGTCTTTGATACCCAATTTGTTGCATAGGGTATGGAAAATATTGGTGAAATATGGTACTGTCTGGTCCCTTTCTTGACGTAGAGTGGTCTATCTGGTGTATTGGTCCTCGTAGCTTCCATCAAGGTAGTATTGTTCTTTAATGGCGTCTCGGAAGGAATCCCATGTAGGGTCCACCAAAAACATTGTATATTCCTCCATGGCCCTTTGCTCAGAGTAAGTATCCTACGAGTCTTTAACATGGGGAACGACCTTGAGGAGTGCAAAAGTGATCTTTTTCCTATCGGAAAAATTGTGGACCGAAAAATATCCTTCGAGCAGATTCCACCATTTATCTATAGCATCCGCATCTATCAGTCCTTCAAACAATGGAATATCAAAAATTACCTGTACCTTGAAGGGGGTTGCATGGCCGCTTGATGAAGATGCTTCTCCTATGGACAACCGTCAAAGGATTTTCACGAAGTTGTCCATCATTTTGTTCCTTTGTCGCACGAGGGATTCCTCAAGCAACATTTTAATAGGATCTCCTGCTCCATCATCTTTCTTTTCGTCGCCCATGGGTTGTTGTCGGGCTTGGCATGACTGATCTTGTAATGGATCGATTGGTTCGAGTCCCAACTTCTTGTAACCAGATCTTGTCGGGGACATGTACGAAGAAAAATAAATGAAGAGAAGACTGCTCTGATACCACTAATCCAGATTTAGGAGCAAAATGAATTGATTAACACACTAAATACAATAAACATAGAGACATGAATAATAACATAGATATCCAATGAACAATATCTTCTATTAAATAATGAAACGGGTTCAAACTGTAAAATTGTAGAACTGGAAGACTTGCTCGAATGGTGGTAGCTATCTTTGAGAAGAGATGTGGCTGCTACACACATCCATCTTAGCATAATGGATTATAATGAGGCTCCATAGGCATTTTTTATATTACTGATGAATTCCAAAACCCTAGACATCCAAAAACCTAACCCTAGAAGGTGAAGTCATGTTGGCCCTATGGGTAAGTTGGTGTAATTTGCTACCTCAACTTCCAAGGGTCGTAAATTTTGCAAACGACCTCCATTTTAGGCGCGTGATAGCCCATTGGAAAGGTATTTTAGAGAGTTACACATTTTTCCATCAAAATCTGACTCCGTTTACAATTTGACTGTGGCGAGCCAAACAAACAACGTTTAGGGCCCCAAAACGACCCTAGAAGTACAACAAGATGTGCTGACATGAAAACATACAAAATAAGCCAGTTGGATTAGGCGAGAGGCCACCCGTATCCACTTGGAGGATGTGTGGGGCTTCAAACAACCCCAGAAGTGTAGAACACACAATTACAAAGCAGTGCAGAATAATGTGTTGAACAAAAAACGGACACAAGGAGCCAGTTGGAATAGGTGGGTGGCCATAAATATCCACCTGGATCAACATTTGGGAAGGCCAATGGGGTTTGACCCCATGACCTGCCATACCATATGCCAACACTTTAACCGTTACACCAAAGACCCTTTTTGTTAAGGCAAGCCAACAAACAACAATTTATTGTTTTCCTTGAGTTGCAGACGAAGATTAGGGCTTGCACATAGATCGAGGTGATGGGACATATTACAGAGTATGTTTTGGTCTCGAAGTTCATGCGAGAGAGGTATCAAGACTTTGGGATTGCACCGAAATGCATGGAGAGAGCTTCCTTAATGGAATTATATGAACTTTATACTCATTTTTCTCAAAATTTCGCAAGGAATTCGATGGTGCACTTTGTTTCTGAGTTTGAGCAATGTGTAAAAAGGTCATTGTAAAACAAAATCATTTGAGCATTAATAAAGAGGTCTCTATTGAAAGCAGACCAGGAGACATAGCCCAAATTGGATGAATTCCGTTAACAAACTTGTGTATGTGATTCTGGTATTGTTGTTCTATTTTGCTCAATTGTTTGCAAGTTGTTTATCATTAAAGTGAATTTGGATAGATAAGTGATTTCACATGTATTTTACAATCAATTAAACAATCATTATTATTTCAAAATCAAGTTAGATGTTCATGTGAATTATATAATAATTAATGTCTAAGGATTTTTCAGATCAAGTTGATATCATAGCTTGGTTTTGACAAGTGCTTGCAAGTGAATGCTTACAAGATCCAGATTCAAGCTTGGTAAAGGAAAGATTGCAAGTTATAAGTTAGAGATTCAAAGGAGATTTCGAAAGAAAAATATGGCTTCTGAAGGAAAGGAAGGAGAAGATCCTCCCATGAGACATGATGAAGTTATGGCTACACTTCTCTCAATGAGGAAAATATAGATGATTTATATTGAAGAATTCACAAGTTTGGTGACGAAGAATCTTCGGTGAATGCTGAAGGAGGAGGTGAAGGTGGTGGATCTGAAGAACCCTCTTCACTATTGTCCTTGTCATCATCTACCAATGGAGCAGGTGAACATTCTTCACATAAGAAGAATCCCTCTAAGAAGTCTTATTATTCTCATACTCCTGATTTTCCTTTATTGAAATTTGATGTCAAGTTCGAATTGCCAATTTACAATGGAGAATTGAATGCTGGAAAGTTGGACAATTAGATCAAGCAGATAGAGGTATATTGCAGGGTACAAAATATCATGGACGACACTACAAATATTCAATTAGCTACTCTTCGTCTAGGTGGTAAAACCTTGATATGGTGGGAGAGTAAGACACAAATTGATCTCGTTCAATAAGGTACAATAGTTACTTCTTGGGATGAATTTATTATTGCAATTAGAAAAAAAAATTATCCATTGGATTACGTGCAAACAACAATTATGGAATGGAAACATCTCAAACAAGGAAGGAGGCAAAATATCCAAGTATATACGCATGAATTTAAAAAGAAAACATTATCTTTAGGAATTCCAATATGTGCTTGAGAAACTCTTCTAAAGTATATTTTTGGTATGCACTCATATCTTCGACACACTATCCTGATGTTTAACCTTACTAACATTGATGAAGTGTCAATACAAGCTACTCATCTGGAGGCTAGTAAAGGGAAGCATGTAATTGAAGATAAGAATCCACACAGGTTCGAAAACAAACCAAAAGGAAAATGAAAGAGTAAGAATTCAACTATTGTAAAGAAAGCTGAAAAAAAACCTTCATGGTCCCACTATAAGAAAAAAGGGGCATGAGGAAGCACAATGTTGGAAGTTGCATCCATGATTATGACCAAAGAAGTTCTAGGAAACTGTTGCATAAGCTCGACGAGATCTAGAATTAGATTCATGAGATGAATCTATGACCATGGAAATATGAAGCAAAGGTATATCTACCACGAATTCTTCAGTTCAATTTGCTAAATAAAAAAATGTTATTGATCAAAAGAAAATAAGTTAGATTTTTCATGTCAGGGTTGTAGTCAAGCATACAAATATAAACACTTTTTTTACAGTGGATCTCAAGTTAACTTAATATCTGAAGCAATTGTTAAGAAGTTGGGTTTGAAGATGACACCTCATAAAAAACCATATCCATTAGGTTGGGTGTGTGATGATGCTAAGTACATGTGACAAAGCAGTGTAAGATCAGATTTGCAATTACAACTAAGTTCTTTGATGAGGTTGAGCTAGATGTTGCACCTCTTGACATTTGCGACATATTCTTGGGTAGTCCATATCTATTTGACGGGAAAGCTATATTTTATCGTGAAGAGAATAAATGCCACACTTTCAAGGATGGGATTGAATTTATTTTCATAGCTCATCGTATCAAAACTAATGTTTCTTTAGTGAGAACAAGACAAATGAAGAGACTTGTGAATGCAAACAACTATTTTGTTCTCATGATACTGAAACAAAAAGAAGAAGAGATATCGAATTCTTTATAAGGTTGTGATCCATATCATAAACAAGTGTTGGTCAAAACCATATCTAACTATGATGATCTATTTTAGGAACCTACAGGGTTTCCTTCTAAAAGGGAGGTTGAACATGAATTCTATTTGCAGTAGGATGCTCATCTTCCTAACATTGGTATGTATAGGTCATCAGTGCTAGAGAATGCAGAGATAAAGAAGCAAGTTCATGAATTTCTCGATAAATAAATCATAAGGCCAAGTTCCTCTGTGTGTGGATATCCTATTGTATTAGTTCCGAAGAAAGATGGCACTTGGAGGATGTGTATTGACTTTCGAGCATTGAACATGATTACAGTAAAGAACATATATCCTCTTCCTAGAATTGATGATTTATTGGATCAATTAAAGAATGTTGTCTATTTCACTAAGCTAGACTTGAGAAGTGGTTACCATCAAATCATAATTGCAAAAAGTGATATATGGAAGACTGCTTTCAAGACAAAGCATGGGTTGTTTGAAGGGTTAGTTATGCCATTTGGCTTATGTAATGCACCTGCGACATTTATGAGGGTAATGAATGATGTGTTCAGGCCCTACATAAATGAATTTGTCATTGTATACTTAGATGGTATTTTGATCTTTAGTAAAAGATGGGAAGATCATATAATGCATGTCAATACAATCTTTGAACTCTTGAAGAAGGAGAAGTTGTATGTAAAAATGTCTAAATGTGAGTTTGACAAAACTTCTCTGGTATATTTGGGTTATATTGTAGGGAATGGTCAACTAAAGATAGATCCTGCAAAAGTAGAAGTTATTGTGAAATGGCCCAAGCCAACCACTACCACATAAGTCATAATCTTCTTAAGAGCAGTGCAATACTAGAGGAATTTCATTGTGAATTTATCTTTTATAGCAGCGCCTCTGCATGCATTAACAAGTGTAAAACAAGTCTTTCAATGGGCAGGCAAGCAATAGAAATCCTTCAAGACCTTGAAGGAAAAGATAAGCACCGCACCAGTTTTGGTTTTTTCATATCTACAAAAACCATTTGAGATTCAAACCAATGCAAGCGAATATGCCATGGGAGCAGTAGTGATGCAACAAGGTAAACCTATATGTTATCATTCTGAGACTTTTATTCAAACAATACTTAACTATCCAACATATGATAAGGAATTGTATGCATTGGTACAAAGTGTGAAGAAATGGTAGCATAACTTAATGGGAAAGGAGACCATAATTCATACAGATCATCAACCATTACAATATTTTCAATCACACACCAAGCTACAACAGTCATGACATTTCAGATGGATGGGTTTCGTACAACAATTTCATTTGGTAATCAATTATAAGAAAGATATTCATAACAAGGTTGTATATATCTTGTCAAGACCAGTGATCAATGCATCTACATTACTAAGGTATAATCCCTTAGCTCATGAAATTTATGTTGAACAATATACAAGGGATGTCGATTTTAAATATGTGTATATGGCTTTAATTCATGGAAATCATCAGTTAGATTTTCTTGTGCATGAAAATTTGTTGTATCATCTTGGAAAACTTTGTATACCCAGATATGAAAGAGTAAATGTAATTAAAGAAGCTCATACATCTCTCATTTCTGGTCATTTTGGGGTTGGTAAGACAATAACATAGTTACAAAGATATTCTTATTGGCCTTGAATGAATGAAACAATTTCCAAGTATGTAAAAGGGTGGGTTATGTGTGCCACAAGTAAGCCTAGCAACATAAATTTGGGATTATATACGCCACTTCCAATACCTTCTCAACGAGGGGAAAGTATCTCTATGGATTTTGTAAGGGGTTTGTTGACGTCCAAGGCAAGTCATGATTACTTATGTGTTTTTGTGGATAGATTCAACAATATGTGTATTTTAATGCCTTGCAAGAAGCAGGTCACAAATGAACAGACAACACAAATGTTATTTTCTAATGTTTGGGTCCATTTTGGGCTACCTACATCTATTATATCATATCGAGACTCTCATTTTTTGGGAAATTTTTGGTCTCACTTATGGGAGCTAATGGACACTAAGCTAAAGAAGAGCACAACTTTTCATCCGCAGATAGATGGACAGACAGAGGTGGTAAACAAAATAGTGGTACATCTACTTCGAGGATACTACACCAAACATCCTAAGTTGTGGGATGAACAATTTCCCTATGTACAAAATGTTGGCAAATATTGAACAAGCAACAAATGCGTGTTGATGGTTGTTATCATTAATGGCAACAGTGGAGATGGAAGGATAAGAAGGATAAAACCCCTTGGGGATTCAGACGTAAAAGCTCAGGAAGAACAACATTAAAGAAAACGCGCGCAACAAGAGTTTACAGAGAAGAAGGAAGACAAAGATCCAGTAACCGTTGGATCCCATTCAAATTTCCCGAAAGGCCGACAACCGTCAGATCTGTAGAAGTTGCGAGGGAGATAAGTCATCGGAGATTCAAGGATCGGGACTTTGAAATGTCCAAAATCTCTTGACATCAAGAACTCTGAAATTGCGATATGCGATTTCGCGATGTAATCACAGCCGTTGGATAAGAATGAGATCTGGACCGTTGATTTCCTTCATCGGAGAATCAGGGATCGGGAATTCTATAGGCATGTACATGATGACATCGAAAATGCCGAAACCCCGATGAGAGATTTGACCGAGATCATGTGTTGACGGTCATATGGGCCGAGGCCTATAGCCAGCAGGGCTAACGCATGGAACGGGGCGCATCGGCATCAGGGATCGAAACTTTGAAGTGACAAAGTCACTTGACCTCAGGAGTGCCGATTTCGCGATATGTGAAATCGCGATACAATCTGAACCGTTAGATCAGGCTATGATCTAAACCGTTGATTTTTGACCATGTCGGAGTTTCGCGAATCGGGATATGGTAAGGATTGTAACATGAATTGCGAAATCGTGATATGCGATATCACGACACAATCATAGCCGTTGAGTCAAGATTTCACCTGGATCGTTGATTTGACCGATATATGGATTTTTTTTGTGCATCGGGATTTATAAGTGAAAAGAACAGTGAACATGAAGAACGCCGAAACCCCGATAGAGAGACATAAGGTTGTGATCACGGAGTGAAGGTCACGTTGACCGGGAGCTAAGCTCATGAGGGCTAGCATATGAAAGGAGCCATTGGGAATCGGAGAATCGCGAGTCCAGAGGACTTGTGAATTTTGACATCGCAAATGTCGAAATCACGATGAGTGAAATCCCGACTAGATCTGGACCGTTGGATCAAGTATTGATTGGAGGGATGCTGTTCTTCATCACACATTAGCGCTTCAGTTATGAATCAGTTAAGAGAAACAGACTGATAATGACAAATCGGTTAGCGTTTCAGTTGCGAAGACAGATGTCCTTGTATTACCTATGGGAAGTGGAATCGTTAAGGAAGTGTGTATAAAAGAAAATGAGCGAGACTGAATGATAGAGGCCGTTCTGGATGGAAAAAGTATGAAACAGTAAGAAAGGTGGAGGGAGAAGAGGAAGAGTATGAAATTTTAATAGAGATACAGAATGGAATGAAATGAAAAAGAGAGAAAAAGCAGAATGACAGACAGAGCATAAGAAGAAGAACAAAATGACAGAAGAATGTGATGTAGAGCTGACCTGTTGAGGAAGAGAAGAATTGCAGAACATTTTGTTGAAGATCAGATTTACAGAACAAAGTAAAAATGGTAAGAAGTGATTTATCTGCATAAGTTGTCTGTGTATTCATTATTTAATATTAAAGGGTGGTTGGGAGGTGCTCGGGAGGACTATTGTCCTCAGAAGTTCAAGTGGGAGCTTGAACACAGGAATTTGTTGCTTCCATCTGGTTGCAGCCAGAGAAACAAAAGTGGCAGGGTGGTGCTAGGGGGAACAAGTGTTCTCTGTTATACAGGTTGGAGCTTGTGTAACTGGAAGTTGGTGCTTCCATCCAGTTGGTGCTTCCATCCAATTGGTGTTGGAACATTCAGGAAGTTGGTGCTTCCATCCAGTTGGTGCTGGAATATTTAGGGAGTTGGTGCTTCCTTCTAGTGGGTGCTAGAGAAACCAGAGAGTTGGAGCTCTCAAACAAGTTGCAGCTTGTAAAACAGAGGTAGCAGCCTCACATTGAGTTGGTGCTCAATCGTAAATGATGTATAGAACTGAGAAAGACTGCCTATCATTTCGAAGAAGAAGAGGTTTTCTCCCTTTATGGGTTTCCTCGTGAAAATCTGTCTCTGTGTGTATTATATGTGTGACTGATGGTCTTTGTTTTTACTGTCCATATGCTGTATATTATTGATGATCACATGAAGAGAGATTAACAATGTTTAAAAAGTATAAAATTGTTTAAGCTCACAAACAACTGATTCACC
>ML784016.1:344466-397760 GCA_009831015.1 Picea engelmannii
ATATTCAGGGAGTTGGTGCTTCCTTCTAGTGGGTGCTAGAGAAACCAGAGAGTTGGAGCTCTCAAACAAGTTGCAGCTTGTAAAACAGAGGTAGCAGCCTCACATTGAGTTGGTGCTCAATTGTAAATGATGTACATAACTGAGAAAGACTGCCTATCATTTCGAAGAAGAAGAGGTTTTCTCCCTTTATGGGTTTCCTCAGGAAAATCTGTCTCTGTGTGTATTATATGTGTGACTGATGGTCTTTGTTTTTACTGTCCATATGCTGTATATTGTTGATGACCACATGAAGAGAGATTAACAATGTTTAAAAAGTATAAAATTGTTTAAGCTCACAAACAACTGATTCACCCCCCCCCCCCCCCTCTCAGTTGTTTTAGTATTTCCAACACAAAATGCTTATAATCATGTCATGCATTCTTGTACTCAGAGAACTCATTTTGAAGTATGTTTGGGGTACTTGCCTAAATCACCTATGGAGTTTGCGTTTGGAGAATCAAGTAAAGAGAATGGATAGGATGATAGAGATAAAGCTGAAAGGTTCATTTAGAAGATCCAATAGCTACATCAAGTAGTATAGGAACAGTTGGAGAAGAGCCAAGCCAAATATAAGGCTAGGCATGATAAACATTGGGTTGATCATCAGTTTCAAGTCGGTGATCAATTATGGTTACATATTAGCAAAGATAAAATGAAAGGTGAAGGTAAAAATCTAAGGCCAATCTGATATGGTCCATTCAAGATCTTAAAGAAGATTGGTACTAATGCCTTTCGTTAAGATCTACCAGCCTACATGCAAATGTATTCAATGGTAAATGCCAAGAGTTTGAAGCTTTATGAGCCTCCTATGATTATGGATGAAGATGGAAGTATTCAAGTTCCAACAGTTGATGATTTTTCTCTAGAATACTTAGACGAGCTACAAGAAGATGTTATTCTCAATAGAAGAATCATAACTTCACATCAAGGTGATGTGGAATATCTTTGAGTTGGTCTTAAACCAATGAAACCAAGCAAATCAAAGTGGATTGAGATCAATAAGGTGGCAGAGCTTTACCCTCACTTAGTTGTCGAGTAATTAAAAAATTTTGGTGGTCCAAAAGGCTTCGAATGGGGAGGAATGATCCAGGAGGATTTGAAACGCTCACAGAGGTCCAAAAATATTTGGAACGCTCACAAAGGTCCAAAAATATTTGGAATGCTCATAGAGGTCCAGGAGGATTCATAAATTCTCAAAATTTGATCGTCTCAAATTTTCCTAAAAAAAACATCAATGCGTAGAGATCGTCGATAGCTTTCCAACGACGTAAAAATCACCTCAAACGGATTTCGTATGCAAATAATATGGTTGGTCAAATTTCAAGTCAAACACGGAAAACAATCAGTCAAAAGGACAAAGGTGACATGTGTCACCACTTAAAGGGTGACACATGGCACAATCGTACATTCATATGGTGCTTACATGGGAACACCATGGAGTGCTACATGGCATACCGTACGTCTGACTGGGCAAGCTGACATGGATTTCTTATAACACAAGTGGTCCAATTATATATTGACACGTGGCAATGCTGGACTAATGAGAAGTTGCCACGTGGAAACCTCCCATTGGCCTACTACGGATGAGGTTATTTAAAATTTTTTGTTGGGAGTCCAAAGGATTGAACCCAGGTCTCCCTCCTTACACTCAACAACCTTACCATTGCACCATGCATTTATTACTTAAATGTATGTGGCACAACTTTTATTTAAATTCGTTATAAAGTTATATCGATCGGAAAAAGGGTCGAGGGATAAGCCCTCAACCCTTGGTAATATATGGATCCAATGTAACTATATCCCGAAACATGGGGGCGCTAAGAAGCAATACCAACGAACTATATAACAACCATTTTATATATGGTTTGAACGTTGCAACAAAAACACTGTAACATATGGCAAGGCCGATGGGGTTTGACCCCACGACCTGCCATACCATATGCCAACACTTTAACCGTTGTGCAAAGGTGCTTTTTGTTAAGGCAAGCCAACAAACAATTATTTATTGTTTTCCTTGATTTGTAGACAAAGGTAATGGCCCATGCCCTATTTAATGGGCATGTGGACTGAGGTAATGGGACACATTACAGAGTATGTTTTGGTCTCGAAGTTCATGCCAGAAAGGTATCAAGACTTTGGGATTGCATCGAAATGCATGCCAAGAGATTCGTTAATGGAATTATATTAAATTTATACTCATTTTTCTCAAAATTTCACAAGGAATTCAATGGTGCACTCTGTTTTTGAGTTTGGGCAACATGTAAAAAGGTCATTGTAAAACACGATCATTTGAGCATTAATAAATAGGTCTCTATTGGAAGCAGACCCAAATATGTAGCCCAAATTGGGTAAACTTTGTTAACAAACTTGTGTATGTGATTTTGGTATTGTTCACTTAATTATTTGCAAGTTGTTTATCATTAAAGTGAATTTGTATAGATAAGTGAGTTCACATGTATTTTGCAATCAGTCAAACAATCATTATTATTTCAAAATCAAGTTAGATGTTCATGTGAATTAAATAATAATTAACATCTAAGGATTTTTCAGATCATCTACTCTCCCTAAATGTGCTCATAGAAGCCTCAACATGCTCCCGAGCATCCCTCGATGTCATCTCATACCAACTAGGTCTCCGGAAATAACTTGAAGGGGCTAAATATTCCTTCCCACCTAAAGGTTGACTCCCCACACTAGAAGTCTCTGAACATTGTTTTCCCTTCAAAGCCTCATGCTCCTTGTTCTGTACCACTAACATTGATCCATGATCCTATATCCCCTTGTATCTACTCTCCCTGCATGGAAAAACAACTTTGGCATTATTTTCAAGTGTATTCCCTATGCACACACCTTGCTGGGCAACTCTAAAATATGGAAGAACAATGACAATCTCCATCAGAATCGATAATGCAATGTGATGCAATTTTCCCATACTCCAGTGCCATAACTCACATAGGTTGTCACTACCATGTATCCAGGCCCGAACAAGCTTGTCCTTTAACCTGTATAAATTTTCCTCTCTAACCCTAATGCTCACTAGTGTGTCAAGGTTAGATCCCTTTGAACACATGATTACTTTCCCTCTCTTCACAAAACCCCTATTCTACATAATTGAGACCGAAAGAAAAATCTTCCTAAGTCCTAGTATATCTAGCATCTCTTGGGCTTCCAACAAACCTCCCAACTCAAGCTAGAACAAGATTGTTCCATCTCCCTTTACTGCATACTTGGCATCATCACCAAGATTCACATGGATCCCTGAGTCTTTTGTTAGACTACTGAATAACTCTCATGCTTCTATCATAATTTGTGTCCAATAAGAAATAGCCGATTCCTGCAACCTAGCATCTTTGCCGCTGTTGTACGACCTTGTACCTACAACTCACACAAGCTATACATGTTTTTCCCTTTTGCAGCCACCGTATGTACACACTCTTCTCTATTGAAACCCATGTATGTACATGCTTGCATATGTATGCACATGTTCCTTATACAACACATATATACATGTGCCCTTCTACACTATGACCCTTGCACACACACGCTCTAAACAACCTGCTCAATGCGTACAACTCCAGAACTCTGCTCCAATCTGTTGGACGTTCCTGCCGCTGTACCTATTGCTGCTTTGCTTCCTAGATCTATCCTTACTACTAGATTTGTCTGCTACTCCTATGGCTTAAATATTCCTAGATATGTTTGTTGTTAGCTCCTTCTCCTTTGGACTAATCAGATCTCTAGGTGAAATTCCTTCTTCACCCTTATTGAGATCTCTTTGAGAAAAAGTCCTTCTTTGCTCTCTCCATGAGTCACCGACTCCAATAGATCCGTTATCCATTAAGTTGATATATAGATTAAAGTCCTTCTTCACCCTACTCGAGATCGTCTTGAGTCATAGTCCTTTGTGGCTCAAGCACTAAATGAATTTCACTGCTGAAAGAACCCCTGTATTGAATTGTATGAAGTTGTACTCTCATGCTACCATTGCAACATGTGTATGTACATGTTTTTTTCTATTGCAACCCACATATGTACACATATTTTTCTACTACAACCTATGTGCATCTTCGTATGAATACAAAATCAAGATTTGCTTCAGTACAATTATTTCCTTGAAATCTATCCTTCGATTTTTTATTGTTAGTTTATAGATCCGCTAAGATCTCCTTGCATATATTGTAGATTTGATGCAACTTGTTGTGGATCTATTTTTGGTCCTTTAAACACCCATTGTTGCAAATTATATCTAATAGATTTGTTGTTGTGCAACATGAGATTGGCTCCCTCTCAGAGTCCAAGCTCTAATACCATGTTGAATTTTCCCAACATGCTTTGAAACCATGTTGGGATCCCTACTTTAGCACCTAGGTATCTTGTTGTCTAGCGTTTTCCTTGTTGTAAATCAAATTAGCTACTCACAAAACAAAGTACCTTGTTGGAATAATCAACTCAAATAAATAACAAAAGTAATATTGGAAACCAAAATATCATACATAATACACAAAGATATTCTTCCCATCAACTAAGCTTATAATTCAAATAACTTCAAAGCTTACAAGGACTCCCTTACCGGGAAAATGTTCCAAATAGAATCACAAAGAACTTTAGACAACACCTCCAAACCTTGGAAACTCCCTGTTTGTTGTACAATACCGAACTTTCACGTTTCCTGAGATGTACATGCCTTTCCCTAAGCGAAACTCATGTATACACACCTGTCTCCACTGAAATATGCATACACACACACAAGAACTGTATGGTGCAACCCATTTGTTGCGGCTCTAATCTGCTAAAACCCACTTGCGACTACCTATTTTCTCTCTTTTCCCAAACTTTTATTGATCTCTAGATGGAAGTCCTTCTCCACCTATCCGATGTCTCCTTGAATCATAGTCCTTCGTGATCTAAGCCTCTCAAGCAAAATTCTGTCTCTACTGTCTGACTTGTACTAATCTCTAGATGGAAGTCCTTCTCCACTTATCAGAGTTATCCTTGAATCACGGTCCTTCGTGATCTAAGCTCTTGAGTAAAATCCCTTCTTTGCTCCCAAGATTGATCCCTTTGAGTCACAGTCCTTCGTGACTCAAGCACTTGAGAAAAAATCCTTCTTTGCTCCAAAGTGAATGGAATGCTTTCTCCTTCACCTAGCCTTACTTTTATAATCTTGAGTTATCACCTAACCCTAATCTACAAAGTGATTGACGATTGAGATTACTTCTCACCTCACTTGATATCAATTGCTAATATTTAATTTACTAACGCTAATAAATTTAGCATTTCATTAAATTAAACTTAACTAATTAATAAAAGCACTTTACTTTAATAATTCATTTAATTAAACTAAAGTATCAAGGTAGATGGCTTTGGAAAAATTCCACACGTCTAGACACTTAGACCTATGCGGAAGTGCATGTCTGATGCTACAAACATCAACAACCACAACTTAGTTTCTTTGGTAATGGGAGTGTTGGGTTCGTAGCTAGGTACTCTACAAAGTGTCAACGAGTGGCTTCCCTTTCACTTTGTGTTCGAGTTCTCACAATGGCCCCGAGTTTCAACTCCTTATTTCTACTATGTGCCCCCCCATATCCCAACTTGGAATCCTTATAGTCAATAATATTCCTCCAGGGATACAAAGCAACAAATATAATTACCAATACCCCCCTCCAGACACAAATGGCTCCAAAATTCAAGAGGTAATCTAGGAAGCAAGACCCAAATCTGCTAAATCACCATTTCCTTACTTCGAGAGTGGAAATCCGAGAACCATCTTTTTAGAACCATATCCAAGGGGCCCACAACTGATTCTATTTAATAATAACATCCACATCCTTCTCATGCTGGAGCTAAAACATATCCATCCTCGAACCAACAAATGGAAAGTTGGCATACAACTTGGGATCTCCTTCCAACTTTCCTCCAACCAACAATTAAGAGCTTCCCCTTTGACTTCCTTACCCATGAATCAACCAACTAGGGCATGTTTCATTATACCCTCAAGCTCATTCATGCTAACATCCTTTCTAACCACCATTCTAACTCTATCCTCCTTTACTCTTATACACTTATGTTACTTTCATTTGCTAGAAGACATGTCACCTATAGATTGTTCCAGTCTCAAATCCTTTGCACCTAATAGGCTAGAGACACATGGACCATGCTCTACCTTCCTCAATGGAGAAACCCTACCAATTCCATTGCCATATTTCTCTTTAGATATTTTTGGGTAAAAGGAAAACGACTCACTCAATTACAAGAGAGAGATTTTACTCGACACATCATTACAATTATAATTGATTAAAAGCCTTTTGTTAGCACAAACCAAAGGATCATAGACACCTTGACTTGAAAAATATGGTGCATGTAAATTACCGTTGACACTTATTGAATTATACTCTACTTCGATTCTTGAACCATCCCCCACACATGCTTCATTAAACACCTTAGATCTATGCCAAATTTAAAGCAATTCATGCCTCGAATGAAAAATTGAATGAGGATTAGGAATGTTTCCTAGATAGTCTACTAAATCCAGATAGTTTTCCATCACTAAGAACCTTCACACCCAATCCAAATCAAAAACCTTGAATAAATAAACATTCGAACATCCTTAACACCCACCTAGTTGCTCAAATAGCCCATGAGAATGAGTGATAGTTGATACTTGAGTATATGATTTTAGGCATCAACATATCCATTATAATGAGTGTTAATGGAATAATGTCATGAAAACTGCAAAGTTGACATCTCTTATAGGGTGGAATTTGTGTTTTTTAGTGGATACAAGGATGTGAATTGGAGCATTAGTGTTTGTCATTGAGGTACAAGAGTGAAAGAGAGAACAAAGTGAGAGAAATAAAGAGAGAGGGTGAAAGAGAAATAGGTAAATACAATCTCAAGAAGCAAGAAAGAGACAAGAAATTGAATTGTGGGGAAGGAGATAGCCAAGGCACAAAATTATAGACATGTGAGAAGCTTCCTACCATTGACAATGGACAACTATTTGAATCTTTTTTTTTAATAAGAGGCTTCCTTTAAACTTTTATTAATAACAAAGTGACATGTATATACATTTCATTCAAAAACAAAAGTGAGTCATGAACATAGTTGTCACAAGCAAAAACTAGCAAGTAGAAGTGCTTATAGGGCTATAAAAAAATGGTTTGAACCCCACAAGTTTACAACTTCAAAATGAGATGGCCATAGGAAGGAGATAACATCAGCTACGGTGATATGATAACCATAATAAATATATTCATAAAAAATAAGTAACAATAATGGATCCTGTTAGTGCTAGAAGTTGCCCCTAGACTGCTATAGGGTCAAGCCTAGCACATCTTAGTTATTGCAATAATCTTTTGTAGATAAAAATTAGATTTTGGATTGATTTGATGGATCAACGAGACTAAATGAGAAAGGAAAAGGGAAATAAACTAACTTTAGATCAGATATATACCATTGGGCATGGAGTCAAGTAAACACCTTGTTAGATTGAAGGCCAGTGAACTGCATATAAGACAAAATACTTATATGATGGTGGATGGAAGAATGGAAAATGTGACAAATAGTAAAACATCCACCAAACATAGATTCTCTCTGCAAAATGGATTTGACAGGTACTTGAACAAAGCACACAGGCAATAGGAAGATCACAACAAATTCTTTGTTGCTCAAGAATTTATTGTTTATGGACAACCATTGATTCTCAATGTCTGTAACTCATTCAAACAAGAAGAAAAGCAGAAAGGAAAACGAAAAGATCAAAATCTGATAGCACAATTCATAGGTATGTTCAATGCCAGGAATGAATACTTAATAAAACTGCCCATAGGCTTACAATGATTCATACATAGGCCTCTGCCCAAATTTCCCTCTCGGGTCTCCCCTCCACCTTTTCTACCAATAATCCATTTTATATAAAATTACATCATTCTAAATCTGAATTTTATTTCTTCTGATGATCATCTGAGATCTGGAGTTGAATTGACTTCTAGGAAATGGAGATCCATTGCCAATGATGAAAATTTTCCCCTCCTGCCATATGCTCTATCACTAGAAATTTCTGGAAACTTTCATCCTAATCAGACACAGATTTCTCAAGAACCGTTGAGAAATTTTGCAAACCCTCTGGGATGAATGTAAATGGATCCATTTGGGAGGTGGGTTTTGAACGGTTTCAACAAAATATTTATGGTTTGTTCGAAAATTAAGCCCGAAATTACCCTTCTAAATAATGACGAGAATGCACAAAATCTAGGATGATCTTTCTCCATCGAATGATTCACCTGTAGTTGAATACTTTCAAATCTGAAAATATTTCGACCACCTGCTTTGTCTGTCCATGAATTTCTGGAAGTCTTTTTTGACTATTGACAAAATCCCTTGAAATCTGGGAATGATCCTCTAACTGTCAATTTTTCTTCTAGAAATATAGAGCATGATCTATTATGATTTCCATCTCTTACTGATCTGGAACAGGTTTTCTGGAAACTCCGTCACATGTCTACCAGAAAACTTGGAATTGCTTGCTAAATTGGTGCTAAAAATCCGGAGTCATCTTATCAGTTATTTTGGCAAGGTTAACACCATCATCCTGATTCGAACCCAGGAGGAATTGATTCATTTGCATGTGGCATCAGATCTTGATAAAACTTGGCAACCTGGAGCTCCGAGCTTTCTCTTACAATGCTATGTAGCAGTTCACTATTCTGCGCTTAAGATAGACTATAAGCACTCTGAATTTTGGAATATAACCAATCTCAAAAATCACAAGATTCCTTTTATAACTTGCGCATGTGCATGATGTAGCAGGTGGCTTGTCTCCAATTATATTTGTGCCACCATTATTCACTTCACTGCCATTGAGGATTCCTAGACAAACATTACCTCGAGAACTGATGACCACGTAACCTTCTGGGAGAATCTCAAACTGTTTATTCTTAATAAGGCATGGGTTGCCCCCAAAATCCAGGGTTAAAAAAGTGTCTCACATCTTCTATAGACTTGATAGGATATTTCGCCTGCCAACACAATGGTAAGAAATGCTGATATATATCGTTGATTCTAACAATGTGTTGTGTTGATGCATGTTTTGGGCACAATGGTTGTATGGAAATTTTTGGGCTTGCTGACCCATCTTTTATAAAAATCATAAGAATTCCTTTGGATAGTCTCCCTAGCACTTGGGTTTAATAACAAACCACAATTGTATTTAAATAACATAAGCAATCTAGATATGGCGCGAAAACAAAACATGGCGAAGAAGTTGAAGATTTTTTGGGAAGTGATATAATTTCTAGTAGCGTGCTTGTCATGACCAAAAGTCCAAATTTTAATATTGTGAATTTGAGTACTAACACTGGCTCCAACTGGGGATGGAGTCCTTCTTGCGAGGCTCCATGAACCTGTAGACTCAGTGCCTTAATATTTTCCCATCTCAATCCTCTTTCCAAATTCTGTAACTTTAACCATGCTTGAAAACAAAACTGAAAACAATGCTCTAGAAATTGAAATCAAACCACTTTGCAAACCAAACTATTTTCTGCAACCTGTAACCCTCCTCATCGTTTCCCTCAGGCCATCTCTGCTTATTATTTGTAACTGAAAAGCAACCACAAGATGAAAAGCACACTACAAACTGAAATCACACTGAAAATCCAAATCATATATGAAAACGACTACTCTACTAATGGCAAACTGAACATGAACACCTGCTCTTGTGATGAGCTTATTTATGTACATAGACCTACACTAATCAATCCACATGCTTGATTAAGTAATATGATATCTCCAATGCAACCAATCAAGCAACTGATTGAGAGATTGGACTCCTGGCCGGTCTTAAAATATTAGAATGAATAGTGATATAAGAAAATGTGACTCAAAATACAACTGAAACTGATATTCATGGTGCAAAAGTAATACAAAATCTGAGATAACAAAAATCTCCATGTATAATGAAACCAGATGATAAAAATCACTAGGAAGAATACTTTGATAGAAAATGTATGCCTCATTTTCTTGTTGACGATTCTCTTTGCATTCATCATAAGTTGGTGGATTATGGCAGACTTTTGAACATGAAGATCTTGAAATTGATTCATGATTATCAGCTCCTTGAACAAAGAACTCGAGAAGTTGGTTCTTTCAAATTTCTAGAGGAATTTGAATCTCCTCAGCATTCCCAGAAAAAGGAACATGAATATGTGCGTTAAAGTCTAGATCTTGTTCATTGATAGTCAATGAAGAAACAATGTTTTGTTGATGATTTAGAACTTCAAAAGTACCATTCTGATAAGAAGAATCTTGGGAATTTCTACGAGCTAACACGCATTCATATTCTTTTTCAAGTTCCTTAAGAAGCTTTTTAAAAAAAATAAATTTATCCTCTTCACTAAATACATTGTAAGAGTCTAAAAAAGAGGATAAAAATGAAGAAGTATTTTCTTCCCATTCATCATAAGAAAACATACCTATCCATTCTTTAAAATATTGAAGAAAAGCAGGGTCTGCCACCAACTCTGTTATCTTGGTAAATGAAGCAACTGGATCAGTAGTTGAGCTCACCATGTTGAAACAATGGAGTCGCCAGTAAATCTTTAAGCATGAATTCTTCAACCATGTGGAGTCGTCGGGTGAATGATAAGCAATATCAAGTGTCCAAATTTAGTTCACCATCCAAAGCTATATCTCCTCGTTGTCATTCTCCCAGGGAAGATATCTTCACTTCCGTCCCCAGAAACGGTGCCAAAATATGTTAGTGCTAGAAGTTGCCCCTAGACTGCTATAGGGTCAAGCCTAGCACATCTTAGTTATTGCAATAGTTTTTTGTAGATGAAAATTAGATTTTGGATTGATTTGATGGATCAACGAGACTAAATGAGAAAAGAAAAGGCCAATAAAATAACTTTAGATCAGATATATACCATTGGGCATGGAGTCAAGTAAACACCCTATTAGATTGAAGGCCAATGAATTGCATATGAGACAAAATACTTATATGATGGTGGATGGAAGAATGGAGAATGTGACAAATAGTAGAACATCCACCAAACATAGATTCTCTCTACAAAATGGATTTGATAGGTACTTGAACAAAGCACACAAGCAACAGGAAGATCACAACAAATTCTTTGTTGCTCAAGAATTTATTGTTTATGGACATCCATTGATTCTCAATGTCTATAGCTCATTCAAGCAAGAAGAAAAGCAGAATGGAAAATGAAAAGATCACAATCTGATAGAACAATTCATAGGGATGTTCAATGTTAGGAATGAATACTTAATAAAACTACCCATAGGCTTACAATGATTCATACACAGGCCTCTACCCAAATTTCTCTCTCGGGTCTCCCCTCCACCTTTTCTACCAATAATCCATTTTATGTAAAATTACATCATTCTAAATCTGGATTTGATTTCTTCTGATGATCATCTGAGATCTAGAGTTGACTTGACTTCCATAAAATGGAGATTCATTGCCAATGATGAAAATTTTCCCCTCTTGCCATATGCTCTGTCACTAGAAATTTCTGGAAACTTTCATCCTAATCAGATGTAGATTTCTCTAGAACCATTGAGAAATTTCACAAACCCTCTAGGATGAATGTAAATGGATCCATTTGGGAGGTGGGTTTTGAACGGTTTCAACAAATTCTTTACGGTTTGTTTAAAAATTAAGCTCTAAATTACCCTCCTAAATAATGACGGGAATGCACAAAATATGGGATGATCTTTCTCCATCGAATGCTTCACCTGCTGTTGAATACTTTCAAATCTAGAAAATATTTTTACCACCTGCTTTGTTTATCCATGAATTTCTGGAAGTCTTCTTTTGACTATTGACAAAATCCCTTGAAATCTGGGAATGACCCTCTAACTGTCGATTTTTCTTCTAGAAATATAGAGCATGATCTATTATGATTTCCATCTCTTATTGATCTGGAACAGGTTAACTTGGTTTCTGGAAACTCCATCACATGTCTACCAGAAAAATTGGAATTGCTTGCTAAATTGGTGCTCAAAATCCGGAGTCATCTTATCAGTTATTTTGGTGAGGTTAACACCATCATCTGGATTCGAATCCAGGAGGAATTGATTCATTTGCGTATGGAATCAGATCTTAATAAAACTTGGCAACCTGGAGCTCCAAGATTTCTCTTACAATGCTATGTGGCAGTTCACCATTCTGCGCTTAAGACAGACTATAAACACTCTGAATTTTGGAATATAACCAATCTAAAAAATCACAAGATTCCTTTTATAACTTGCACATGTGCATGATGTAGTAGGTGGCTTGTCTCCAATTATATTTGTGCCACCATTATTCACTTCACTGCCATTGAGGATTCCTAGACAAACATTACCTCGATAATTGATGACCAAGTAACCTTTTGGGAGAATGTCAAACTGTTTGGTCTTAATAAGCCATGGGTTGCCCCCAAAATCCAGGGTTAAAAAAGTGTCTTACATATTCTATAGACCTGATAGGATATTTCGCCTGCCAACACAATGGTAAGAAATGATGATATATATCGTTGGTTCTAACAATGTGTTGTGTCAATGTAGGTTTTGGGCACAATGATGGTATGGAGATTTTTAGGCTTGATGACCCATCTTTTATAAAAATCATAACAATGCCTTCGGACAGTCTCCCTAGCACTTGGGTTTAATAACAAACCACAATTTTATTTAAATAACATAAGCAATCAGATATGGTGCGAAAACAAAACATGGCGAAGAATTCAAAGATTTTTTGGGAAGTGATATAGTGTTTTATGATGGTGCTGCAGGAATATCACTTTTCTAGTAGCATGCCTGTCATGACCAAAAGTCCAAATTTTAATACTGTGAATTTGAGTACTGACAGATTCCATATCCGAAGGAGAGTCTTGATCATTTGGGTCTAGGCCTCACCCAACAAACGATGGCTTATCAACAAGCTAGGTGATGGCCCATCCATCATCTTGTTTCTTAAGGTGCTTCTCTATTGAGATAGCCAAGTATAGCATGAGAAACTTGTCATTATGGTTTAGAAGGAGATGGTTGGCTGTGGTGCTCATGACTTTGTCTCTGGCATTCATTGTGTCTCAAACCGACTAACATGCTTTGTGGCATGACTTTCTACCATGGTGATGTGAACAAGATGAGCTAAGAGGAGAGAGTCCCTTTATCAACGTGTGCAAAATCCCAAAGCAACACTTTCTAATCAGCTCTAAAGATAACAAATTTAGCCTTTTTTATGGAAGTATTTCTTAACAGTTTGTTTCCTTTTTCTTAGATCTTCTAAAGCATGGTTTCTTTGTTCTTACAAGGCAAGCAAAGCATTTATTCTTTGAAAAATATTTGTCATGTTCAATTTTTTGGTCTGTAATGCTAGTCGAAGAGAGGTAAGTTCAATTTCTACAAGCATAATAGCTTCTTGGCCATATAAAAGATGGAATGGAGTATGGCCAATGCTAGATTTAGTAGTGGTCCAATCTGCCCAAAGTGCATATGTGAGTAGAGTGTGCCACTGATGAGGTTTATCATTTATGATCTTCCTCAAAATTTTGACCAAGTTTTTATTAGTGGACTTAGCTTGCCCATTTCCTTGAGGATAATAGGTAGAAGAAGTAAAATGTTTCACACCAAATTTACTAAGAAATTGAGTGAATTTTGCAGAAATGAAAGTTGGTCGATTATTAGAAATAATTTCAATAGGAAGACCAAAACGAGAAAAAATATTTGATTCCAGGAAAGAAATGATCTGCTCATCTTGTGCATGCTTGAGTGGTACAACTTCAGTCCACTTAGTAAAGTAATTTGTTGATGTAAGTATAAAAATATGTCTAGCAGGTGATGGAGGATTGATAGGACCAATGAAATCTAAACTCGATTTGGAAAAACAGGTTGCAAGGGCATGGGAAAAGATTTTCTGAGCTGCTGCATCATCTATACATCATAACAACAACCCATCAATGGATATTCGAAATAATGAATTGCCTAAGATTAGATATTTAGAGGCTTAAAGACATAGCCTCCCACATTGATGAGATTCTAGGTAACCATGACACTTTTGGAATTGCAAATAATAAACAAAGTCCTTATACCAAGGATGTTCAACGAGATCAAGATTTTGATTTTCAATAAAAAACAATGTTGATAAGGCATTTTCATCGTTTTCAGAAGAATCACTTGGTTTAGGATGTTGAGCCAAGTGAAGTGCTAAGTCTCGTCCCTTGATTTTTTTTGATGTTATGATCATTAAATCATGTTCTTGATTTTTTGCAAGCCAATGTGCAAGTTTTCCTAAAAGATGACTTTGTGAAAGTTAAAACTTGACAACAGGTAAAGAGACTTTTACTTGTGTATGCTTTCCAAGAATAAGTGGCAGAATTTTTCTATGGCCTTCACAAGAGAAAAAATATGTTTTTCAATAAGAGAATATTTGATTTCATCATCAGATAGGCTTTGCTTCATGTAGGCTATAAGTTGTTCGTTTTTTTGATCATCCTTTTGTAGAAGAATAACATCAATTGTTTCTTTTGTTGAGTTTGTGTAGATAATAAAGTCTTTGTCAAAATATGGTTTCGCCACGACCGGTGCAGAGTTGATTGCCTTTTTAATTCCCACAAAATCTTTTTCAACATCTTCCATACAACAAAAAGATTGATCTCGTTTAAGCACGTTATGAATAGGCTTAACCATTACAACAAAATTAGGAACAATTATTCTAACAAAGTTAATTTTGCCCATAAAATATTGAATTTCCTTTTTAGATGTAGGGGATAGAAGATTTAAAATGGCGGCAACCCTCTCAGGATCAATGTTGATCCCTGAATTTGAAACACCGTGACTGAGAAGTTTACCTTGGGTGATGCCGAAAATAGATTTTTCAAGATTTGGAGACATGCCAAAATTTCCACATCGCAAAATGACCTTTTTAAGATGATCAAAATGATTTGATCAGTTTTTAGAATACACAGTTAAGTCATCAAGACAAATATGAAGTATCTTGCCAATAAGATCATCAAAAGCTATTTGCATAACTCTCTGAAAAGTGGCACCTGCATTAGATAATCCAAAATACGTCCACTCATAGGAAAAGGTGCCCCACTAAGTTATGAATGTGGTTTTATATTTGTCTGTCCTTTTTGCTTTGATTTGATTATAACCATAAAAACCTTCAAGTAAGGACATCAACTGTGATCCTACAACTTACTCCAAAATCATTCCCATATTGGGAAGAGGGAAGTTATCCTTAATGATAGCTCTGTTAAGTGCACGAAAATCCACACATAAATGAATATCACCATTCTTTTCTTCGTAAAAGAACTAGATTAGACACCTACTCAGAGTATTTAACCGGAAAAATTATATGAGAATTTATTAACTTTTCCACTACTTTTCTAATGGTAGCTTCAAGAGTAGGATTAACGTGCCTTTGTTTCTACCTGCTAGGTTTTTCTTCTTCCTTAATTGAAATAGAATTTTGAATGACACTAGGATCAAAACCACGAAGATACTTGTAAGAACATGCAAAAACATCTTTAAATTCACAGAACAAATCGATGAATTTCATTTTTTCATCTTCAGAACATTGGTCTCCTATTTTTAAAACTTTTGGATGCTCTTGAGTTCGAATGTTCAATGGAATGATATCTCCTATTTTCTATTTTGACTCCTCTTCTTTGTGATCTTTATTGTTGCTAACATCATTAGTTGAGAATGAGCTTTCAAGAGGAGTGAAGCCTTTAGGAATTTTATCATCTTCGAGATAAATTATTTCCTTTGGCTTATATGGCTCATTGTGAATAAAAGCACAAATGGTTTCATAATCAGGGAAAACTTGCCATGATTCCTCATTATTAGGAAGATGAGGTTGATACAAGGATAAAAATGTGCAATCAGGGCTTTGAGGCAATAATTGACTTGTAGGAGAAGCTGCAAAAACAACTAACTTATCATCCATTAAATTCAATTCCCTTTTTATGTGAGTGATGTTAAAGGAGAACATATTTTGAATTAAAGTCCAAATAGCTTGGGTGTATCTTTTCACACAACTTGTTAGTAGGATTAAATATTTTTCTTACCAAAATGACAACAAGTTCTGAGTCTCAAAAAAAATGAGATGACCACAACCTAGGTTGTAAACATTTTCAATTCATAACAACAAGGCCTCGAATACAGTAATATCGTTTGTACATGAAAATTCTAGTATATAGGAAAAATTGTGAATTTTACCTACATGAGTATAATATAATCCTTTCTCCATTACCTTCTCTTGAACATGCACCATCAAAGTGCATATGCCACATGCCATCTTCATAATCATCAAGTTGTTCAAGAGGAGTATCATATTCATCAACAAAAATCGAATACACACCCATATCTTCCTCAATATCATTTACATTGGGTGAAGAACCTGATCAATGGACATATGTGAACCATCTAACAATAAATAACAACCAATTAAAACTTGCCAATCTAAACCCAAAATAATCGAGTAATCACTGACATGCATGTCAATTACTTGAATATCGAGAGTGGTTCTAATTTCGGGATGGGCACAAAGGACTAGAGTTACATTCTTAATTTCATTGATTTTTGATTGTTGTTGATTATTATTAGGACAACATACTCCTCACGTTTTATTTGTACAAGAGAGTCCTAGTTCTTCCATAATAATATTGGACATGATACTAGGGCTAGCTCCACCATCTATTAAGTAACAATGATCTATCCTAACATCATTTTTATAGAAATATAAAAGGAGGATTTTTTTTACCGAATTCCTAAAATTATTTACACCTATCCTATTTACATGTGATTCATCCCCATCAAGTTTTTCAGATATCCTAGCTATTGGAGAAGTTTTACCTTCCATATAATTCTTCAGATGATGTTGTTGTTCTGGGATGATGACCATATCCAAGAGAGATGCATTTGATTTTATGTTAGCTAGTTGATTAAGAATATTATATTTGGATGGAGGAAAAGAGACCGATGTCTCTGGACTTTGAGTTGTTGTGACAACCTGGGAGTTTGTGTTTTGGGAAGAGGAACTTGGAGCAAAGGTAGTTTTGGGAATATTACCCTTCTCTAGACTTTGAGTTGTTGTGACAACCTGGGAGTTTGTGTTTTGGGAAGAGGAACTTGGAGCAAAGGTAGTTTTGGGAATATTAACCTTCCCTTTATTTGCTTATGATTTATTTCTTGTAGTTACTAACATCACATCTTCCTCGGGAGCCCAATCTAAGGAAGAAATAGTTGTTTCAGTCTTTTTGCCAAAGATTTTCTCTTGTGCCCTTTTCTTAACCTCACAAGTACTTTCCTCATGATCATTGTCATAGAAATTACACCAAGCCCTAGAGAGAATAACCTTTGGTTGATTATGAAATGAAGAATTGATTGGATGATTTCTCAAAACAACTTAAGAAGAATACTCAGTAGGATATGAATTTGAGGTGACACATTTCCTCTCATAAGAAATCATTTGATTGCTCATATCTTGAACAAGCTGCAAAAATGTAGACATATCAGTCTGTTTTATAGAATCTTCCTTTGGAAGACTTGTTCTTTCCAATTGTTCTTCATACTCTAAACAAGTTTTAAGTGTAGACCTTAGGTTTGTTACATTTTTTTCTTCTAATCTTTGACGATAATAAGAAGGCAATGCGTTATAATATTGAATAAAAGCAACTTGGTTATGAGGTCGGATCAAGTCATGGATTTGACTGTATGATTTGGTGAAACACAGATTGAAAGAATTAATTGTTTCACAATTGTTATAAACCAGATTGTTATATTCCCTTAATAAATATGTCGGGTTTTTAGGCTCCCACAAGTTTAATTAAACTAGTAAGTCAATTCATCCCAAGTTGAAAATACTTTCGGAGGTAATTCAAAAAAGTCAACTGCAAAATTCCCTTCTAAAGAATTGAAAAATAAGTGCATGTGTCATTATCATTTGCTCCTATATTATGACATGCAATAGAAAATGTAATTAAATGTTCTTTAGTGGAAATGGTGTCATTTCCTAAGAAATTAAGCAAATGATCCTTGAATTTTGAAAGGGGATTTGTAGCCGGTGTAAGGTTCAAAGGTGAAGACACATGCCACTATATAGTGGTCGCTTCTTCTCCAAACTGAAATAAGTTAAATTTCTTGATTACCTTGGCATAGTTTGTTGTAGATCGAACTGACATTTAGTGAATGGAAATACTTCCAATTATCGATGAAGGAGAGGACTGTGAAGAAGAGGATGAACTAGTACCAGAAGAAGTGCCAGAGGATGTCATTTTGAAAATGATAGGAATTGGAGATAATGATGAACTTGAAGAGTCTGATAAATATCTACAATGTTTGGATAAAATATTCTCTAAAACAACCTTCTTTCTTCCTATTTCAAATATAGGATTACTATAAGAAAATAAACCTCTTGTTCGTCGAGAAGAATGAGATCTAGAGGACATATGCCAACCTTTTATTGAGGGGTTTGATTTCGGACTTTCCTTTGTTGGGATTCCCATTGTTCACATATTCTAATGTCTCTAGGAATAACCTCCCTAGAACGGTGAAGTTCAATGCGACTGTGAACAATTTCTAAAATCGGATTGAATAAACTCAAAGAAATGCTAGTCCGATCATCCAAACCATCACCAATGTTAGGTTGTCGTGCAACATGCAAAGTTATGAAATCGAAAACAAAAGAAGAAAATGAAATAAAAAAAATAAAATACAAATACGAGTAAAATTATGGATTAATTCCCCAGTATGGTTGCCAAATAAATGTTGATGAAAAGGAATGACTATCCTTGTACCAACATTTTCGAATCTTGTTGGGATAAAGCAAGATAGACAAGATTGTTACCCTATGTTTATAGCCTTTTGCAGAAATATCAATTAGCCCTCAAGAAATATGTTCTTGGGCCTAATGTTGTCTTTTATATTGTGTTTTGACAAAGAAATAAAAAAATGTTTGTAACAAAAAATTATATCAAATTTAATGAACAGTCATAAAACAAAAATCATAAATAAAGATTCCACATGTAGTCCAAAAGGAGACCTAAAACCATCAAATGATTTTATTAATTCAGTTCTGAAACAAAACCACAAACATTCTTTCATACCCCAAAATGGGTAAGGACCAGAATAAGACTTAGAAGTCAGAGGTGGAATGTTACATCACACAGAGATGACTTGTGTCTTTTAAGTAAAACCAAGATTAAGAAAAACTGGATTAACAAGCCACAATATGCGACAGTATTGACTCTGCACAAAATTCCTAATTAGCACTGAAAATTAATTCAGAAATCCAATAAGAATTTACAAACTATCAGACACATATGATTAACCTTCTGAAGCATGTCAACAATCTATGCTTCTTGGTCCTTCCTATTGCTACCTTCAATAAGACCCTATTACCAACAATAAATTCTTATCTTTTAAGTGATTCATAATCGAATAAAGTAGTAATGTAATCTCACTCTAGAGCAAGAGAAAACATTATCAGAGTTTGTGCTTTTATCTCCCTTGCTTGTCCCTCATTTTCTCCTTTTATTCCCTAAAAGTAGTTTTGAGTAGTTCCAACCACTTTTAGTTAAGTTACTTAAATAAATTTTAGCTAGATAGGGACAACTCATAATTAAGTATTAATAAATAATGATAAGGGTATAATAAATATTAACTAATAGGTGGGGACCCCCTAAACAACCTTGTTGTTTGATTTTTAAAATATTCCCTTGTACCTCCATCAATATATGTGCATCCCATGTCATTCAAATATCATCATTCATACACATATAAAATCAACCCAAAATGAAATATTTCAAAAATACACTTGTGACTCCCGAATATCAAATATATGTGTGTGTGTGTGTATGCTCCAAAAAAATAAATATGTCAATCTGTTGTATAAAAACCACTGCTATCCAAAATGAGTGAAACATGTTCCAATAGTCAAAATAAAATAACATGATAAAATAATAAATCATATTTTTTGTTTGAGGCAGTCTGCCTTTGTCCACTTTCTTGTTGGGTATGTGTTATATTCTTTGCATGAGTAGTAGTGTCGCATTTTTGGGGGGTTTGAGGGGGGGTGCAGGGGTGGTTTGGGGGCAGTGCCCCCGAGAATTTTTTTTTGCCTCGAGAAACATGTCACATTTTTGGGCGGTTTTTCGGCACATGGTTTTTGTCAATGGTTTTCTATTTCCTGTTAAGGGAATAGGGTTGTTGACTAATCCAGGTCATTGGGTTAGGGTTTTGGATGCCGCTGGATCCTATATGTATATTGTATTGTAAACATTGTAACACTATGAATGAATATAGAATATGCTGGTTTTCTTGGTTTGGGTTTCCAGGGGAAAAATATCTGTGTAATGTTTGTATTTGCCATTGTATCTTTTCTGTTCTTTTACTGAAATTTTGTTTGCAGTAAATATTGTACGAGGTTAAAATATACATTTGGTATCAGAGATTTTTTGGCTTTAGGGGGACGCATTTGTGGTCAAGGGTTTGGCTCGGGACTGTGATAAGCTTTGTTACAGTGGGAGTTCTGTCGTATTGATTTTTCAGGTGAAAAGAAATGGCGAATAATTTGAAAATGGAGATCGAGAAGTTTAATGGGCAAAGTTTTGAGTTGTGGAAGCTCAAGATGGAATATCTATTGGTGGATAGAGATCAATGGATTGTGGTAGATCCAGGTACTGCACCTACAAGAACTTCAACAGATGACTGGAAAAAGTTTGATCGGAAGGCGAAGAACACAATCCGATTGTGTCTCTCAAATTCAGTATTACTGAATGTGTTAGAGGAATCTACAACTAAGGATTTATGGAATAAGTTGGGGAATTTGTATCAGTCTAAGTCCCCAATGAATAAACTATTCCTGAGAAAGAAGTTGTATAACCCGAGGATGAGAGATGGAGACTCAGTGGCAGAGCATTTGAATGCCTTCAATACTGTGGTAAGTTAGTTAGCATCTGTTGAGATTAAAATTTCAGACGAAGATAAATGTATCAGTTTACTGTGTTCTTTACCAGACTTGTGGGATAGTCTAGTTGTGGCCATAGGTAGTAATACAACTTCCTTGAAGTTTGATGAAGTGGTCTCATCCTTGTTGTCAGAGGAGATGAGACAAAAGAATATGGAAGGACAGAGCACATACACATTATTTTCAAGAGGACGTTCTCAGGAAAGAAATAGATCTAAGTTCTCAAGTGGGAGATCTAAGTCTAAGGGTAGATATAAAACTCTCAGAAATTTTGTAAAGGTATGTTGGAGATGTGGAAAAGAACGACACTACAAGAAGAAGTGTAGATCCAAAGTTGAGAAAAAGAAGGGATCTGAAGAATCTCCTTCTACAAAAGAAAAGACCTCCAAGGAATACAGAGGGGATGTGTACTTATCTTCTTCAAGCACACATGCAAATCATGAGGCATGATTGGTTGACTCTGGTGCATACTTTCATATGACTCCCCACAGGGAGTGGTTCTACGAATATGAAAGGTATGATGGAGGTAATGTTTTCTTAGGTGATGATTCGACAACCAGAATCATAGGATGAGGAAAAGTCAAGCTGAGGCTCATAGATGGAAGGATTAGAACACTGCCTGGTGTTCTGAACATCCCAGGTTTGGCCAGAAATTTGATTTCTGTAAGAAAAATGGACAATGCAGGGGTAAAAAAAATATTTGAAAAGGAAACCTGCAGGATGGTTCGAGGAGCAATGGTGTTGTTGAAGGGGTTTTGGTTTTGAACTTTGTATAAGCTACAAGGAATCACTATTAGTGATGGATGTAATAGTTCCATTGTTCTTGATATTAGAGTTGAAGAAGAAAGAAATCCTATAGTCTATGGAGAAAAGGTTAAGCTGTGGCATCAAAGACTGGGACATATCGGAGAGAAGGGTCTTCGACTACTACATGGTAAAGGTATGGTTGAAGGTATGTCTAACTGCTCTCTGGATTTTGATTTCTATGAACATTGTCTATATGGGAAGCAGAATCGGGTAACATTCCCCTCTGGTGCAATGAGGATCGAAGTAATTTTATAGCTAGTTCACAGTGATGTTTTTGGACCTGTGTCGGTCCCATCATTGGGAAAATCTGTGTACTATGTCTCATTTATAGATGACTTCTCGAGGAATACTTGGATATATTTCCTCAGGAATAAATTTGAAGTCTTTGACATGTTTAAAGAGTTTAAGGCTCTTGTTGAGAATCAAACATAGAAAATAATTAAGGTGTCAAGGACATATAATGGTGGAGAGTTCTGTGTGAATGAATTTGAAGAATTCTGTAAGAAGTGTGGTATAGAAAGGCAAAAGAATACTCCATATACACCTCAACAAAATGGAGTTGCAGAAAGGATGAACATGACACTGATGGAAAAAGCAATGTGCATGCTTAGTGGTGCCGGGTTAGGGCAAGAATTATGGGCAGAGGCAGTGGGTACTGCACATTACCTGGTCAACAGATCACCCTCTTCAGTGTTGGATGAAAATACTCCACAAGAGGTATGGAATGGTAAGGAACCTTCTCTCACACATCTCAAGGTATTTGGTTGTGATGCATATGTTCATGTTCCAAAGGAAAACATGAGTAAGCTATATAAGAAGGCTGAAAAGTGTATCTTTATTGGTATAAATATGGTCTCAAAGGTTATAATATTTGGAACCCAGAAACTAAGAAGGTAGTGTATAACTGAGATGTGGTATTTAGAGAAATGAAGGATGTTGTTAAATAGGAAGTCCTACCAAGTAAGGAAGAACCAGAGAAAATAGAGTTTGATTTAAAGGATGATGAGTCAGACTCTACAGAAGAACATGAATCAGAAGAAGAAGATCCTCATACTCCAGTATAGAGGAGATCGGTTCAAGAAAGAAGGCTACTGGAAAGGTATACTCCATCTGATTTCCATTCAAATTTTGCTTTGTCTATTACTGATGATGATCCTCAAACTGTCAGGGAGGCAGTGGATTTAGAGGATGGAAATCTCTGGAAAAGGGCCATGGATGAAGAAATGGAATCTTTGGATAAGAATGAGGCTTGGGATCTAGTGGAGTTGCTGACTGGAAGAAATCCCATTGGTAGCAAATGGGTATTTAAAAAGAAGTTGAATGCAGAAGGAAAAGTGGAGAAATACAAAGCTTGATTAGTAGCAAAGGGTTATTCTGAGGTTGAGGGAATTGATTTTGGTGATATTTTTTCTCCTATTTCCAAGTTAACTTCTATAAGATTTATGTTATTTGTTGTTGCTTCATTTGATTTTGAAGTAGAACAGATGGATGTGAAGACAACATTCCTACATGGGGATCCAGAAGAAGAAATCTGTATGAAGCAACCAGAAGGTTATACTGTGAAGGGAAAGAAGGAGTTGGTATGCAAGCTGAAAAAGTCCTTGTATGGTTTAAAACAATCACCAAGGATGCGATATCAAAAATTTGATACTTATATGTTGGGACTTGGATTCACAAGAAGCAAAGAGGATCATTGTGTGTATTTTAAATTAATTTGTGATCATTTGATTTATTTGGTCTTGAATGTGGATGACATGTTGCTGATAGGAAACAACAAGGAGATTATCCATGATGTGAAAACTCGGTTGTCCTCTAAATTTGACATGAAGGATCTCAGTGCTTCAAATTTTATTTTGGGCATGGAAATTAAAAGAGATCGGAAAAAGAGGAAACTCTGGTTAAATCAGAGAAAATATGTCAAGACAATATTGCAGAGGTTTAATATGCAGGAATGTAAACCGATCAAGGTTCCTATTCCTGTTGGTGTAAAGTTATCTGCGGATAAATGTCCCAAGACATAGGAAGACGAGGATACATGTCTCGTGTTCCATATGCGAGTGAAGTTGTCAGTTTGATGTATGCAATAGTCTATACTAGACCGGACATTGCACATGTAGTGGGAGTTTTGAGCAGGTGTATGTCAAAACCAGAGAAGGATCATTGGACAACAATAAAAAGGGTTTTTAGGTATTTGCGTGGCACTACTAGCTATGGATTGTGCTACCAAGGAAGACCAGGATTAGATAGAGTGGTGGATATACATGGGTTTGTGGATGCAGACTGGGCTGGAGATCTGGATCGTAGGTGATCTACAAGTGGGTATGTGTTTAACATGTTTAGAGGAGCATTAAGTTGGATGAGAAAAAGATAGGTTGTAGTGGCACTTTCAACTATAGAAGCTGAATACATGGCAGCCACTCATGCAAGTAAGGAAGCAATATGGTTACAAAGATTGTGTTTAGGTATTGGGTTGGTACAACAAGCTGTAAGGATATATTGTGACAATCAAAGTGCAATTTTTCTGGTGAAGAACCCGACTTATCATTCAAAGACAATGCATGTTGATATTCAATATCACTTTGTGAGAGACATGGTTGAAGAAAATAAATTATTGTTGATGAAGATGGACACTTTGAAGAATGTTGCAGATTCATTAACAAAATATGTGAGCACTAAGAAGTTCTCTTGGTGTAGAGGATCCATGGGCATTGCTGCCCTGGATTGTTGACTATATAACCCCTTGTATGCAAAGAAAACAACAAGTGGGAGAATGTTGGGTATGTGTTATATTCTTTGCACGAGTAGTAGTGTCGCATTTTTGGGGGGTGCAGGGGCAGCGCCCCCGAGAATTTTTTTTCCTCGGGAAACGTGTCACATTTTTGGGCGATTTTTTGGCACATGGTTTTTGTCGATGGTTTTCTATTTCCTATTAAGGAATTAGGGTTGTTGACTAATCTAGGTCATTGGTTTAGGGTTTTGGATGCCGTTGGCTCCTATATGTATATTGTATTTTAAACAATGTAACACTATGAATGAATATAAAATATGTTGGTTTTCTCGGTTTGGGTTTCTAGGGGAAAAATCTCTGTGTAATGTTTGTATTTGCCATTGTATATTTTTTGTTCTTTTACTGAAAATTTGTTTGCGGTAAATATTGTACAAGGTTAAAATCTACATTTATTGAGACTTCATTACCTTGAGCACATGTGAATTTTCCTTGATAGACATTTTACCTTTTGTTGCTAATGTGTATGAGTGCATATCTCCAAAAGAGATGTGTTTATCCTCGTGTCTTTGGTGTAGGGAATGGGATGTAACTTAGTGTGAATATGCCTCAGATTGATTGGACTCAACATAATGAATATGTTGTTTACCTTTACTAGGTTCTTGTTCTTGGGCCTTTAAATTCTTGGTCAATTCATGTGAAGCAATAGAACCAACATGTAGAGCAGGTTTCTCAAGAGGAGGTTGTGGCAATGGTAAAGAAGTTGCATAACATCCATCAAAATTAGGGGGAGGAGGATGTACAATATCGTTCCAGGCATCATTGACATGAACCTCAGGTGGTAAGGACATAATGTGGGTGCATTGGTATTCCAAAGATGCTAGGATGAGGATGTAAAGGTGGTCTTTCAGGTGGAAGAGGAGGTTGTAAAACTTTTTGTCCAACAAAGTTCGAGAAACTTGTATGTAAGAGTTGATTAAACTCTTCGGAATCTGCATCAAAATGAACAGATAATCTTAAACCTTTTATTCCCTCTTTTCCAAAACTCATTTGGTCTCCTGTCTCTATTTCCTTTGCCATGGTTGCCTCTACTGAAAAATTTCATCTATTAAACATAAGACTAAATTAGAGTATAAATATAGTAGCAAGTAAAACATCAAATACAATTTGCATTGTCATAATTTTAGAAATATCTCCGACTAGAGAAGGAAGCAAACATGCGGTCAAACAAGGGTAGAAGAAGGGTAACTTCAAAGACAAATCTTTATCTATGCTTTGAAATATTTCCAGGTCTCAAAACTTCAAATAATTGACATTTGTTTTAAGAACATGGGAGTTAGAGTGTAATTGGGAATATGAGGGATTTTGTAATGTATGGAAAGTGAAAACAAATGACAATGAGGATAGGGTTACATGTTCAGAATAACAACACATCTCTCATCGACCATTTTCCAATCTCCCAATGTCTGTTAATAATCATCTCATGCATGCTATGTCAAACACATCTTCATTAACTGCTAGCATATTGGTTGTCCATATCCAAAGAAACCTTTCAATTTACTTATGTATCAAGGGGAAAATATATGAATTAAAAATGAACATGGTATTTGGTAATCAAGAACAATTAATGTAAAATGAGAGTATGAAGGGGATTGGCCCTGAAAACATAATAAGAAATCAACATTTCTCCAAGATTGTGTGACTTTCATCCAAAATAGAGTTCATTAAAGAACAATCATCTGGAAATATATCCTTTTCCAATTTTTCCTTTAACCATATATTCAATCAGTCAAAATATATTATCCCTGACAAAATATCCATGTCAAACTGATAGAAAATCATTTCATACTTCATACAATAGAGGAAGAAAAGATGGATTTTAAATGATATATGTTCCTAGGGAGTTTAAGGAACGATGAATGCAAAGTGAAAGTATGAGGAATTTGAACCTGTATGTAGAAGAAAAAAAACATTTTCTAATTCCGAGATGGCCCAACCATATTATTATTCCAATTCAAATATGTATGCCTTAGAAACCAATGACCATATATTCTTTAAATTTTAACTACTTATTCCAAACAAAATCTGCATTTACCAGGAAACTTAATATCTAAAACCAGAATTTTCGTATCATGGATTTTAATGATCATTAAATAAACTTACTTCAAAGCTTACAACAAATCAAATATGCCAAATAAAATTGATGCAAATATTTCAAGACCCAAAATAGTATGGTATAATCAACTAGGTTGAATATTTATTTAGGTTACACTATCTCCAACTAGCCAAAAAACATAACACACGGGTAAAATACTTTCTTTCAAATGTTTCTTCAATCAAACCAAGTGAAGAGCCTTGAAATATTTGTGCATACAACTCATGTCATGACTGTATATACCAAAATTATGGAGGATTCAAAATTGGATAATGATACCCTTTTATAATGTTGTTGGTTCATTCATATAAATATCAACGTTGGCATTTCACTTAATTATTTTTCGAGTAAAGAATGGAGAGGTATAGGACTTAGACATATATACAAAGCCCTAGTAAGGTCGAGATTAAAACAATACATATATATGTCATACACAGGACTTAAAATTCCAGGGTTTAGCATGAAATGATACGACAAAATATCTCTTCAATCTCAGAGTTGGGACGCCAACAACGGGGTTTGTAATTTAAACTAATTAGATGATATGATAACGCTCAGGGAGGGTTTTTGTAATGCATGGTCGAGCATAGTTGCAGGATGTATTTTGAAAGACATGGGTTCAAAACCCTTTGAGACAAGAATTTAATATGTGATCCAGGAGGTTCTAAGGAACACTCACAAAGGTCTAGGAGGATTTGGAACGCTCACAGAGGTCCCAGGGGGTCCAAAAAAGCTCAAAATTTGACCATATTAAATTGTCTCTAAATTGAAATCATTGTGTAGAGCTCATCGCCATCTTTCCAATGACACAAACAATGCATCAAACTGAGCTCACATGCAAAAGTTATGGTTGGTCAAAGTTTGGTCAAACTAGGTAAAATAAGGGCGACACGTGGCACCACCAGAGGGTGACACATTGAATGTTGATGAGGCATATGTGACATGGAATTAGATGAGTTGGAATTCATATGACAAGTGGACCAACCCCAGGTTAACAAGTGGCACATGCTGGCCAAGACCCTCATTGGCCAGTAATGGTTATATGTGACAACCCCTCATTGGCCAGTAATGGTTATATGTGTATAAAATTATGGATTCCAAAGGTATTGACCCAATGACCTCCAAGCTCCACACCTTAACAAAGATCCCATAGCCAATGCACCACCACATATGACTTAACCGTATTATATGTGTTTATATATTTATTTTTGTAATAAAGTTCATATAGGGGAGAAAGGGGTTGGGGACTAGCCCCAGCCCCTGGTCCTTATATATACCACATGACCCATAATTTTGCATGAGGAGCTTAACCAAATGCAATGGGTTTAATTTATATGGTATATACCATGCAATGAATTATATCTCACGAGATTTTGTTATGTCATATCATATGGTAACATATGTTATATATGGGCATATATAACTATATTAAAACAAACAATCACACATGTAGCAAAAACCCATGAAAAGAGCGGTGGTTGATGGGGATATAACCCATGACTCCGCAAAATTTAGCCATAGTTTTAACCATTATGCCAATGTCCCATATTTAGTGGGACTCCTTCTAAAGTTAGTAATAAATTACCACTAATTTTGGGATTTGGTTATAGAACCAACCAAATTGCACTTAATGTATGCCCTAAATTTCAGGATTTTGTTAAGAGGGGTGGCCTATTTAATGGCACACACCTGATGCATTATACAATTTTTTTATGCAGATATTTTAGTCTCGTAAAGCATGCCAAGAATACAAAGGGTACGAGTCTACACCGTAAAGCATGTCGGGCGTCACCCTGACAAAATTTCAAGTATCTTATATCTTTTTTGCACGATTTTTTTCCAAGAATTCAACGGTGCACTCTGTTTGTGCATTTTATCAATTTGTAAAAAGTTCATTGTATTATTTTGCGTGCCAAGGGGAGTCTAAGGCACTGTAAGCAAAATATAGTCGATTTTATACTCATTTTTCTTAGTTTTTCAAGAGGAATGCAAGGGTGATGTTCTTTTCTGTGTCAGAGTAGGATATTTGAAGGATGTCTTTAGGTCTTGTATTGTATATTCCTTTTATTTTACTTGAATCATTTGAGCATTAATAAAGTGATTCCACATTTGCTTATGTAAGATGGATTATGCAAGTTATGATCATCAATAAAAGTGTTTGTTTGAGTAAGATAAATCACTTCCATGCTATAAGCACTGTCAATAAAATATCTTTGAATAAGAAAGTGGCATTGAACTTAGTGATATTTTCAGATCAACATGCATGTAGAACAAAAACCCACGTTTTTCTTTTTTTCCAAATTTTCTTGTTCAAGGTTTGAAGTATCGACGAGTAGAAAAGGAGGTTGCAATAGAGCCTGCATTTAAAAAAACAACAACATAAAGGACGCTGTACCAAATAAAAAATGATCCATTTACAATTAATTCACATAGTCAGGACTAGAAATAATGATTTTCAGGACAAGGGTTATTGCCAGAACAACAAAACAAGGAGTATTCTCTTTGGAAGTGACAAAATGAGTTTGAGAAGATGGTCAAAACAAGCACACTCATTTAGTAGTCAAGCAGAACCATTTCAAAAACTATTTCTACAAATAAAAGAATATGCATTTTATGGGTACAAACTAAAATAACCATACCTTTGATTAGTGCTTTAAATACCTCCGAAAAACAAGTGTCTCTGTTACCGCAACTACCACAATCAAGCTTTGGAACATGAGTGTTACTCAACCAGTTCGAAATCCAAAATTCCAAAATCCCAACACAAGGTGGTATACCTCAGCGAGTAACTTTTTCACATTACATGCATTGAATGCATGTCCTCATGTTCTTCTAAATTATCAACACATTAACTTTTTAATCCATCTCCAACTCCACTATCCACCATCAAGAAATCATAGACTTGAAATATTGCCAAGTATGCAAGCACTCACATGCCATATAACCACGTGGACAACCACATAAAACTGCCAACTCGAATGACAACCCAAGCTTCACATCAAACTTCATTATTCAAGTCTTCATTTAAAGCCACAATCAAAGCAAATCAATAGCACAAACACTACATATATTCAACCTTCGGGTTCTAAAGTATAGTTGTGAGGTGGTTGACAACATCAACGTTGGGTTCATGTGTTATACCATATACAATATGCATCGAAAACTTAAAAGATCGCCCTTTAATTGCAACATGTCACCTTTCTTATATAGAACCAACACTTCCATATACATATGTTTATAACATGAATGTGATGACATGTGATGTTATAATTGAAATCTTGTACATATGGCAAACCATATCACCTCATAATATGTATATAAAAAAAAAACTTGTCTTCTCTTTTAGACCATACCATGTTATTAGGACTTAACAATTGTGACTTGTTTTAGACAAGATGCTATATGTCTTGATGAGATATATAGAAAAATAAACCTTTTTATGACTTATAATCTTTACGTGTAAGTCATAATAGCATCTTGTGAGTGAAATGCATGAAGCATAAGGAAATTTTGAACTTTTGTGAACATAACTCTTTTCCTTTCTTGTGCAATCAAATTGACAATATGACTCATAGTCAAACTGAGAAAAGAAAACATTATCATTGTATAATGCAATTGAAACCATATTAGTAGATTGGTGATGTTCAATCACAGGGAATACTTGAAAATAAACATCATTTGCTTCTCCCTAGGGGGTCCCACCTATTGTTATATTTATTATATTATAATAATACAAAAAAATAATTGATCCTTGCAACTATTTGCACACTGGTGGCTAATTTGCGAGTTAACATCTGGCGACTCCACAGGGTAGGCAACTTTTAGTTGGATAGAACTGAAGAATATTTGTTTTTTTTGGAATCATACCTTTTTAGGAACTGTCAAGAATTTCTCCGATACACTCTTACAAAAGAAAACAGTATGGAGGAAAGAACGGGAAAGAAGAAATGGGAACAACTTGCGCATCATGTTTCAACAAGAAATATGTAGGTATAGGAAACTATTGCATAAGTAGCATTACAAACCCAAAAGAAGATCATTTGTCTTTTCTGTTCTTATCAATTTCAAAGCAGATCAACAAAATTTTACAGTTAGCATGACAAAATAAGTGGCTTAAGTGATCCAATTTGACTCAAACACAATGTCAAAGAAAGAAAAAATCCAGATCTGATAAAAAGTTAAAAGAAAATCAATTGTACAGATAGGAGAAGGAATAAACATAACCAAAAGAAAATCTATACATAAAGCATTATAAATATGATCAATCAAACCATTGAGTTCAACATAATGCTTCAAATGTGAACCGTTTGTAGTATATGAAAGCAATCGTTCTTCCACATCTTTTAATAAGTATGAATTTTTACCTATGAGAGAGGAAATTTTGTATGGACCCAACCAAAGATTCTGAAATTTGGAATGTTTCCCTTTATCAGTGTGTGCAGAATCCCATAGAAACACTTTCTCATCAGCCCTAGGATAACGGATTTAGGCTTTTTATTGAAGTATTTCTTAACAATTTGTTGCCTTTTTCTTAGATTGTCTAAAACATGGTTTCTTTTTTCTTCCAAGGCAAGCAAAGCATTTATTCTTTGAGAAATATCTATCGTGTTCAATTCTTTGACATGTAATGCTAATTGAAGAGAGGTAAGTTCAAGTTGTACATGCATAATAACTTCTTGTCCATATAAAAGTTGTTATGGAGTATGGCCAATGCTTGATTTAGTCGTCGTCCAATCTGCCCAAAGTGCATATGTGAGTATTGTGTGCCATTGATGGGGTTTATTATCTATGATCTTCCTTAAAATTTTGACCAAGTTTTTATTAGTGCACTTAGCTTGCCCATTTCCTTGCGGATAATAGGTAGAAGAAGTAAATTTTTTCACACCAAATTTACTAAGAAATTGAGTGAATTTTGCAGAAAATAAAGCTCCCCCATTATCAAAAATAATTTCAACATGAAGACTTAAACAAGAAAAGATAATTGATTTTAGGAAAGAAATGACCTGCTCATCTCTTGCACGCTTGATTGGTACAACTTTAGTCCACTTAGTAAAGTAATATGTTGTTGTAAGTATAAAAATATGTCCAACAAAATATAGAGGATTGATAGGACCAATGAAATCTAAACCCCATTTAGAAAATGGAAAATCAGGAAGAACAGGTTGCAAGGGCCTGGGAAAAAATTGTTCTTTACCAAGAAATTTTTGACACTTATCACAAGCCCTTGTGAATTTAAAATAATCTCTAAAAATGAAAGGCCAATAATACCATGTTCTCAAAATTTTAAAGGCAATGTACTTTGCTGTAAAGTGACCACATGAATGTTTGAATCTGTTGATCCATGGATTTCTCTCAAGATTTTATGAGTTGTTGCATCATCTACACATTGTAACAACAAGCCATCAACAAATCTTTGAAATAACGAATTTCCTAATATTAGATATTTAGAGGGTTCAAGGCATAGCCTCATGCGTTGATGAGATTATAGGTAATCATAGCACTTTTGGAATTGAAAATAATAAACAAGGCCCTTATACCAAATATGTTCAACAAGATCAAGATTTTGATTTTCAATAAATAAAAATAGTGCCAATAAATCATTTTCATCGTTTTTTAGAAGAATCACTTGATTCAGGATGTTGAGCCAAGTGAAGTGCTAAGTTTCGTCCCTTGATTTTTTTTTATGTTATGATCGTTAAATCATGTTCTTGAATTTTTGCAAGCCAATGTGCAATTTTCCTTGAAAGATGAGTTTGTGAAAGTTAAAACGTGATAGCAGGTAAACGGACTTGTACCTGCGTATGCTTGCCAAGAATAAAGTGCGAATTTTTTTTATAGCTTTAACAAGAAAAAAAAATATGTTTTTCAATGAGATAATATTTGATTTCATTGTCAGATAGGATCTGGTTCATGTAGGCTATAGGTTATTTGTTGTTTTGATCATCCTTTTGCAAAAGAATAGCAAAAATTTCTTCTTTTGTTGAGATCGTGTAGATAATAAAGTCTGTGTCAAAATCTAGTTTCGCCAAGACTGGTGCAGAGTTAATTTCCTTTTTAATTCTGGAAAAATATTTTTCAACATCTTCCGTCCAAGAAAAATATTGATCATGTTTAAGCATGCTATGAATAGAATTAACCATTATATCAAAATTAGGAACAAACCTTCTAACAAAGTTAATTCTACCCATAAAAGATTGAATTTCCTTTTTAGATGTAGGGGATGGAAGATTTAAAATGGAAGTAACCCTCTTAGGATCAATGTTGATCACTGAATTTGAAACAATGTGATCGAGAAGTTTACCTTGGGTGACGCAAAAAATAGATTTTACACGATTTAGAGACATGCCAAATTTTTTACTTCACAAAAAACGCTTTTAAGATGATCAAAATGATTTGATCAGTTTTCAGAATACATAATTAAGTCATAAGGATAAATCTGAATTATCTTGCCAATAAGATCATTGAAAGCTATTTGCATAGCTCTCTGAAAAGTGGCACTTACATTGGATAATCCAAAAGGCATTCGCTCATATGCAAAGTTTCCCCACCAAGTTATGAACACGGTTTTATATTTGTATGTCCTTTTTACTCGGATTTGATTAAAACCAAAAAAACCGTTAAGTAAGGACATCAACTGTGATCCCGCATCTTGCTACAAAATCATTTCCATAACGGGAAGAGGAAAGTTATCATTAACGCTATATCCATTAAGTGCAATGAAATCCACACATAAACGAATATCACCATTCTTTTTCCATACAAGAACCAAATTAGACACCCACTCAAAGTATTTAACCGTAAAAATTATCTGTGCATTTATTAACTTTTCCACTTCTTTTCTAATGGTAGATTCAAGAGTAGGATTAATGGGCCTCGGTTTCTGCTTGACAAGTTTTGCTTCTTCCTTAATTGTAATAGCATGTTAAATGAATCTAGGATCAAAACCATAAAGATCATCATAAGACCAGGAAAAAACATCTTTAAATTCACAGAACAAATCCATGAATTTCTTATTTTCATCTTCAGAACATTGGGCTCCTATTTTTAAAACTTTTGGATGCTCTTGAGTTCCAATGTTCACTGGATTGATATCTCCAATTTTCCATTTCGACTCCTCTTCTTTGTGATCTTTATTGTTGCTAACATCACTAGTTGAGAATGAGATTTCAAGAGGAGTCAAGCCTTTATGAATTTTATTATCTTTGAGAGAAATTATTTCCTTTGATTTATACAACTCATTCTGAATAAAATCACAAATAGTTTCATCATCGGGGAAAAATTTCCATGATTTATCATTATTAGTAAGATGAGGTTGATACAAGGTTAAAAATGTGCAATCAAGTCTTTGAGGCAATAATTTTCTTGTAGAAGAAGCTGCAAAAACAAGTAACCTATCAGCCATTGAATTCAATTCCCTTTTGATGCGAGTGATGTTAAAGGACAACAAATTTTGAATTAAATTCCAAACAACTTGGGTGTATCTTTTCAATAACTTTTTAGTAGGATTATAGATTTTTATAACCAGATTGACAACAAGTTTCGAGTCTCCAAAAACATTGAGATGACCACAACCTAGGTTGTAAGCATTTTCAATTCCTACAACAAGGCCTCAAATTCAGTAACATTGTTTGTATAGGAAAATTCTTGCCTATAGGAAAAATTGTGAATTTTACCATATATTAAGCAAGAAATATAAAAATGAGGTTTTTTTACAGGATTCCTAAAATTATTTACCCCTGTCCTATTTACATGTGATTCATCCCCTTCAAGTTTTTCAGATATACTAGCTATTGGAGAAGTTTTACCTTCCATATAATTCTTCAGATGTTGTTGTTATTTCGAGACAATGACCATATCCAAGAGATATACATTTGCGTTTATGTTAGCTAGTTGATTAAGAATGTTATATTTGGATGGAGGAAAAGAGACTGATGTCTCTGGACTTTAAGTTGTCGTGACAACCTGTGAGTTTGTGTTTTGGGAAGAGGAACTAGGAGCAAAGGTATTTTTAGGAATATTTCCCTTCCCTTTATTCACATCTTCCTCAGGAGCATAATCCAAGGCAACACAAGTTGTTTCATTCATTTTTCCAAATATTCTCTCTTGTGCCCTTTTCTTAACCTCGCAAGTAATTTCCTCATGATTATCATCACATAAATTACACCAATCCCAAGAGAGAATAACCTTTGGTTCATTATGAAATGAAGAATTGGCTGGTTGATTTCTCAAAATAGCTTGAGAAGAAGACTCAACAAGAGATGAAGTTGAGGTGACACCTTTCCTCTCATAAGAAATTATTTGATTGCTCATATCTTGAACAATCTACAAAATTGTAGGCATATCAGTATGCTTTATAGAATCTTCATTGGGAAGACTCATTCTTTCCAATTGTTCTTTGTACTCTAAGCAAGTTTGAAGTGCAGACCTTAGGTTGGTTACTTTTTCTTCTTCTAATATTTGACGAGAAGAAGAAGGAAATGCATTATAATATTGAATAAAAGCAACTTAGTTATGAGGTCAGATTAAGTTAGGGGTTTGATTGTATGATTTGGTGAAACAAAGAGTGAAAGACTTAATTGTTTCACCATTGTTATAAACAATATTGTTATATGACCTTATTGAATTTGTTGGGTTTTTAGGCTGCCCATAAGTTGATTTAAACTAGTAAGTCATTTCATCCCAAGTTAAAAAATACTTTTAGAGGTAACTCAAATAAATCGGTTGCAACTTTCCATTCTAAAGAATCGACAAATAAGCACATGCAAGTGTCATTATCATTTGCTCCTATATTATGACATGCATAAAAAAATGCAATTAAATGTTCTTTAATGGAAATGGTGTCATTTCCCGAGAACTTAGGCAAATGATCCTTTAATTTTGGAAGGGGATTTGTAGCTGATGTAAGGTTCAAATGTGAAGACACATGCCACAGTGTAGTGGTTTCATATTATTCAAACTGAAATAAGCCAAATTTCTTGATTACCTTGGCAGGGTTTGTTGTAGATTGAACTGGGATTTGGTGACTGAAAATACTTCCAATTATCGATGAAGGAGAGGATTTTGAAGAAGAAGGTGAACTTGTACCATAAGATGTCATTTTGAAAATGATAGGAATTGGAGATAATGATGAACTTGAAGAGTTTGATAAATATCTACGATGTTTGGATAAAAGATTCTCTATAACAACCTTCTTTCTTCTTATTTTAAATATAGGACTAATATTAAGAGATAAACCTATTGTTCTTCAAGAAGAATGAGATCCAGAGGACATATGTCAACCTTTTACTGAGGGGGTTGATTTAGGGCTTGCGTTTGCTGGGCTTCCCACTGTTCAACGTGACTATGAGTAGTTTCTAAAATTAAATTGAATAAAGTCAAAGAAATGCTAGTATGATAATCCAAACCATCACCAATGTTAGGTTGCCTTACAACAAGAAAAGTCATGAAATCAGAATATAAAAGAAGAAAATGAAGTACATCAAATAAAGTAAAAATACCAGGAAAATTATGGATTAATTCCCTAGTATGGTCTCCAAATAAATGTTGATGAAGAGGAATGGCTATCCTTGTACCAACATTTTCGAATCTTGCTAGGCTAAAGCAAGATAGGCGACATTTTTACCATATGTTTATAGCCTTTTGCAAAAATATCAATTAGTCCTCAAGAAATATGTTCTTGGGCCTAAAGTTGTTTTATATGTTTTGTTTTGACAAAGAAATAAAGAAATGTTTGTAACAGAAAATTATAACAAATTTAATGAACAATCATAAAACAAAAATCCAAAATAAAGATTAGCCATGTAGTCCAAAATGAGACCCAAAACCATCAAATGATTTTATTAATTCAGTTATGAAATACAACCAAAAAGATTCTTTCATATCCCAGAATTGGTAAGGACCAGAATAAGACTTAGAAGTTAGAAGTGGAATGTTACATCACCCATAGATGACTAATGTCTTCTACATAAAACCAAGACTGAAAAAAACTGGATCAACAAGCCATAGTATGACAATCTCTAGACTCTGCAAAAAATTCCTAATTAGCACTAAAAATTAATTAAAAAATCCAATAAGAATTTACAGACTATTAGAAATAGATGATCAACCTTCTGAAGCATGTCAACAATATATGCTTCTTGGTCCTTCTTATTGCCACCTTCAGTAAGAACCTGCTATCAATGAGATATTCTTAGCATTTAAGTGATTCAAAAATGAGTGAAGTAGTAATGTAATCTCATTCTGGAGAAAGAGAAAATCTTATTAGAGTTTGTACTTCTATCTCCCTTGCTTGTCCCTCGTGTTCTCCTTTTATTATCCAAAAGTAGTTTTGAATAGTTCCAACTACTTTTAGTTAAGTTAAATAAATTTTAGCTAGATAGGTACAACTCATAATTAAATATTAATAAATAATGATAAGGGTATAATAAATATTAACTAATAGGTGGGGATCCCCTAAACAACCTTATTGTTTAATTTTCAAAATACTCCCTTGTACCTCCATCAATAAATGTGCATCACATGTCATTCAAATATAATAATTCATACACATATAAAATCAACCCAAAATGAAATATTTAAAAAATACACTTGTGACTCCCGAATATCAAATATATGTGTGTGTCTATATGCTCCAAAAAAAAAATGTCAATGTGTTATCTAAAAACAACGGTTGTCTAAAATGAGTGAAATATGTCCTAATAGTCAAAATAAAATACCATGTTAAAATCATAAATCATATTTTTTGTGTGTGGCAGTTTGCCTCTGTCCACTTTCCTAAGACTTTATTACCTTGAGAACTTGTGAATCTGCCTTGATAGACATTTTACCTTTTGTTGTTTATGGCTTTGGGTGCATATCTCCAAAAGAAATGTGTTTATCCTCATTTTTGGGGTGTAGGGAATCGGATGTAACTATGTGTGAAGATGCCCCAGATCGATTGGACTCGATAAAATGGATAGGTTGTTTACCTTTACTAGGTTTTGGTTCTTGGGCCCTAAAATTCCTGGGCAATGTATTCAAAGCAATAGAATCAATAGGTTGAGCATGTTGCTCAAGAGGAGGTGGTGGTAATGGTAAAGAAGTTGCAGGTCATCCATCAAAACGAGGGGGAGGAGGATGTACAATATTGTTTCATCCATCATTGACATGAACCTCAGGTGGTAAGGACACGTGATTGCACTGGTATTCCATATATGCTAGGATGAGGATGTAAATATTGTCTTTCAGGTGGAAGAGGAGGTTGGAAAGATCTATGTCTGGCTAAGTTAAGGAAACTTGTCTGTAAGAGTTGATTAAACTCTTCAAAATCTGCATCAACATGAATAGAGAATCTTAAACCTTTTATTCCATCTTTGCCAAAAATCATTTGGTATCATGTCTTTATTTCCTCTGCCTCTATTTCCTCTACCATAGTTTCCTCTACTAAAAAATCTCATCTATTAAACATAAGACTAAATTAGAGTATGCGTATAGTAGCAAGTAAAACATCAAATACAATTTGCATTGTCATAATTTTAGAAATAGTTTTGACTCGATCAAAAAGAAAGCATGCGGTCAAACAAGGGTAGAGGAAGGTTAAATTCAAAGAAAAATCTTTTAGCTATGCTCAGAAATATTTCCAGCTCTCAAAACTTCATATAACTGATATTTTTTTTAAGAACACGGGAGTTACATTGTAATTGTGAATATGAGGGGTTTTGTAATGTATGGAAAGTGAAAACAAATAACAAGGAGGGTAGTGTTACATGTTCAAAATAACAACACATTAGTCATCAACCATTTGCCAATATCCCAATGTTTTTCAATAATCATCTCATGCATGCTATGTCAAGCACATATTCATTAACTGCTAGCATATTCATTGTACATATCCAAATAAACCTTTGATTTTGCTTATGTATCAAGGGGAAAAGATATGGATTAAAAATGAACATGGTATTTGGGAATCAAGAGCAATTTATGTAAGATGAGAGTATGAAGGGGATTGGCCCTTAAAACATAGCGAGCAGTCAACAATTGTCCAAGATTGTATGACTTTAATCCAAAATAGAGTTCATTAAAGAACAACCATCTGACAATATATCCTCTGACAATTTTTCCTTGAACCATAAATCCAGTCAGTCAAAGTGTATTCTTGTTATCAAACTATTCATGTGAAACTGGTAGAAAATCATTTCATACTTTATACAACAGGGGATGTAAATGTGAATTTTAAATGATATATGTTCCTGGGGAGTTTAAGGAATGATGAATGAAAAATTAAAGTATGAGGTATTTGATCTTGTATGTAGAAGAAAAAAATCATTTTCTAATTCCTAGATGACCCAACTATATTCTTATTCTAATTCAAATATGTTTGCCTCAGAAACCAATGACCAAATATCCTTTAAAGTTTAACTACTTGTTCCAAAAAAACTCTACATTTACTAGGCAACTTAATATCTAACACCATAATTTATGTATCATGGATTTTAATGATCATCAAATAAACTTACAACAAAGGTTACAATGAATCGAATATACCAAATAAAATTGATGCAAATATTTCGAGACCCAAAACAGTATGGCATAATCAACCAGGTTGAATCTATCTTTAGGTTACATTATCTCCAACGAGCCAAAAAACATAACACACAGGTAAAAATCATTTCTTTCAAATGTTTCTTCAATCAATCTAGGCGAAGAGCCTTGAAATAATTATGCATATAGCTCATGTCACGACTGTATATACCAAAGTCAACGAGGATTCGAAACTGGGTAATGATACCCTTTTATAACCCTTTTGGTTCAATAATATAAAACATCAACATTGGCCTTTCACTTAAATATTTTCTGAGTAAAGAATGTAGAGGTAATGGGCTTAGAAAGATATATAAAACCCTCGTAAGTTTGAGCTTAAAATAATGCATCTTTATGTCATACACATTACTTAAAAGTCCAGGGTTTAGCATGAAATGATATGACCAAATAACTCTTCAATCTTAGACTTGAGACACTAGAAACAAGGTTTGTATTTCAAATGAATCAAATGATAGGATAACACTCAGGGAAGCTTTTTGTAATGCATAGTTGAGCAGAGTTGTAGGATATACTTTGAAAGACATGTGTTTGAAACCCTTTGAGACAAAAAATGAACATGCATGTAGAACAAAAACCCACACTTTTTTTTTCTTCAAATTTTCTCTTTCAAGGCTTCAAGTATCAACGAGTGGAAAAGGAGGTTGCAACAGAGCCTAGATTTGTTTTTTTAAAGAATAGGAAGGACATTGTACCAAATTGGAAATGAGCCATTTACAATGAAGTCACACTGTCGGGACTGGAAATAATGATTTTTAGGACAAGGGTTAATGCCAGAACAACAAAACAAGGAGTATGAAGTGACAAAACGAGTTGGAGAAGATGGTCAAAATAAGCACACTCATTTACCAGTCAAGCAAATCCATTTCAAAAACTATTACTGCAAACAAAAGAATATACATTTGATGGGTATGAGCTAAAATAACCATACATTTCCTTAGTGCTTCAAATACCTCTAAAAACCAAGTGTCTCAATTACCGCAACTACCCCATTTGAGCTTTGGAACAAGAGTGTTACTCAACCAATTCAAAACTCAAAATACCAAAACCCCAGCACAAGGTAGTATACCTCAGTGAGTGAATGCCCACATCCCATGCATTGAATGCATGGCATCCCGTTCTTCTAAATTATCAACCCATTAACTTTTTAATCCATCTCAAACTCCATTATCCACCATCAACAAATGATAGACCTAGAATATTTCCAAGTATGCGAGCACTCACATGCCATATAACCACATCGAAAACCACATAAAATTGCCAACTCGAATGACGGCCCAAGCTTCACATCAAACTTCATTATTCAAGTCTTGATTTAAAACCACATTCAAAGTGAATCAATATCACAAACAATACATATATTCAACCTTTGTGTGCCAAAGTATAGATGTGAGATGGTTGATATCATCAACATCAGGTTCATGTGTTATACCATATACAATATGTATCGAAAACTTAAAATATCGACTCTTTAATTGCAACATGTCACCTTTCTTATATAGAATCAACACTTCATATACATACGTTTATAACATGAATGTGATGACATGTGATGTTATAATCAATTTCTTTTATATATGGTAAACCATATCATCTCATAATATGTTTAAAAAAAAAAAACTTGTCTTCTCTTTTAGACCATACCATGTTATTATGACTTAACCATTGTGACTTGTTTTAAACAAGATGTTATATGTCTTGATGAGATATATAGAAAAATATTTTTTTTTATGACTTATAATCTTTACATTAACTCATAATAACATATTGTGAGTGAAATGCATGAAGCATAAGGGACTTTTGAACTTTTGTGAACATAACTCTTTTCCTTTCTTGTGCAATCAAATTGACAATAGGACTCATAGTCAAATTGAGAAAATAAAGCATTATCATTGTATAATGCAATTGAAACCATATCAGTAGACCGATGATGTTCAATCCCGAGGAATATTTTAAAATAAATGTCATTTTCTTCTCCCCAGGGGATCCCACCTATAGTTATATTTTTTATATCATAATAATAATAATAAAAAAATGTGCCTTGCAACTATTTGTAGGTTGGTGGTTAATTTGCAAGTTTGTGAGTCAACAACTTCCATGTTTCTTGGAACTCTACTTCCCATGGGATCTTATTGCAAAGGAGAGTGAACTTCCACGTAATAGACCAAGGGATAAGTTGACTGCTCAAGTTTGAGTTCCATTCCCATACTGATTTAGCATACAGACAAAACCAACGCAATTGCTTGAAAATTTCTTCTTTGCGATAGAAAGAGTGTTTAGGCTGTGAAACTTCCAAATACTTGAGGCAATGGCTAAGGTGAAAGCTTCCCAAACCCAAGGGCCAAGAAAAAATAACCTTCTTTGGATTAATAAAGGGATACGCCTATAAGTGGATCCAAAAAAACCAAATGTATTCCTTATGGGTGAGTATCCAAGCTTGTTTGACTTGGCGTCTAGTACCGACTTTGTATCGAGTCATTGTAATGTCCCCAACTAGGCTAGGTGCGAATATTATCTTTTTTGTCCCAAAATTGTTATTTCTTCTTATGTGAAAGTGCCAAACACTTGTATAATGGTGTTGTTAACTACTTACACATAGTTTTCTCAAATAAGAATATTGTCAAACATATTGCATACATCCTTTATACAAAAAATAGAGAAGATAACCATGGCATATTATTATGGATGGAAACTCCCAAAATCAATACATTGATATCTAATGGTTGCAATAACAACTGTAGAATACTCATAATCACACAAATCTAATGGTTTCCAGGGAGATGCACAATTTAATACATAAATAATACAAGAAACCTATAATGATTCCAATCTATTATGTCCACTAATATAAGGCTCTCCAAGCCCTACACTGCTCTGCTCCAGTAATGTCCACTCTGCAAGCGATCCTCCAATCTCTCTTGAAACCCTCACAAACCCAATCCGGCGAACTGTTGCAACCCCTGATTTGTAGAGGTCCTTGCAGGAAAACTTGTGCTCAACCCGCGGGGTTGTCTCCTTCCATAGTTATGCGAAACCCTCCTGGCACCTGCAAATTTGACGATTGGCCTCCTCCAGAAAAATGTCTCAAATACCCTGTGCAAGTTGATATGCCTCCAAAATTTCTCGAGGATGAAACCAAACACCATAATGAACTCAAGTGAGGACTCTGGATGTATCCTTTGCTTTCTCTAGCTACGGTGGATATTGGACCACCAAAACTAAAATGATATGGAAGGGTTTTGTTAAACCCTAACTAAACAATGGCTCCAAGAACACTCCAAAATGAGATATCAAATCATAATGCTAAAGAGAAGGGTTACCCATCTATTTATCCTTCCTTCGAACCTTCTAGATCTTTCCCCTTTTTGACCAAATCAAACATTCACTCTATTTTCCATCCAATTCCATTTAAATATAATTATTTATTTGATTTAATGTCACTTTTAGGATTTGTCATTCTTTTTACCTAGTCACACCAAATAAACCTCCTTGAATCCCTTTTTCCTTGTTGACTATAGCCTACGAGAGTCATATAGGCTATTGAGTCATCCTCCATTACGATCAATTGGAAGGGGGCATTATGTTGGACTACGATTGTTGTTAGACCGAAACTTGTAGGCATTAGTCTCCGCCACAATCGATGGATATAGGATCCATGAGAGGGGGTTAACCCATGTTGTGAAAATCGCGGGAAGTGTTGAATCCAATGTCCAACAATCTCCCCCCCAGCACGTGTTGGGCGAGTTTCGAACACGAGACATGTCACTCTAATACCACAATCCAAACTCTGTTGTTATTTTGAGATATTTGAAGATCCTTTTTACTACCAAAACATGAGTTTTCTTCAGTGCTGCTTGAAATCTTGCAACCTATCCAACTGCTTGCATTACATTTGGTCTTGAGGTTGTGACATAGAGTAGGCTACCAATCATCTGTTTATATACTCTATGATATTTTTCCTTAGATTCATCATCTTTTCTCAACTTGCAACTAGTCACCATAGGAGTACTTACAGGTTTGCAATCTTCCATTTAGAACTTCTTCAACATTTCTTTGATGTACTTGGTTTGGCAAATGAAAATACCTTCATCTAGTTGAGATATATGAAGTCCCAAAAATAAATTCAACTCACCAAGTAGTGACATTTCAAACTCATTATGCATGCATTTGGAAAACTTCTTACTCATCTTGTCATCATCACTTCCAAAGATGATGTCATCCACATGTACTTCAATGATAAGTATGTAGTCCAAATCCACTTTTATGTAGAGATTTATATCTGCATTTTCATTTCTAAATCCTTGTTGCTGTAAATACTTGTCCATTCTTGAATACCAGGCTCTAGGGGATTGCTTGAGTCCATACATAGATTTCTTTATTCTGCAAACATAATCTTCTCTTTCTGACAGTAGAAATGCTCCTGGTTGTTTGATGTGGGCTTCTTCTTCTAATTATCCATTTAGAAATGTTGATTTTACATCCATCTGATATAATATGATCCTTTTGGAACATGCATAGGCCAATATCATTATGATTTCTTCCATTGTGGAAACAAGAGCAAAAGTTTTTTCAAAATATACTCTTTCAACTTGAACATATCCTGTGCATACTAGCCTTGCCTTGTTTCTAGTTACCTGTCCATATTCATTTAGTTTGTTTTTGAACACACATTTTGTAGCAATCACATTTTTGTCCTTGGGTATTGGAACCAGTTCCTATGTCTCATTATTCTCTATTTGATTTAGTTCTTCTTCCATGGCCTTGATCCAATGTTCACCATTACTGGCTTCCTCAAAGATGTTGGGTTCAACTGTGGATAACTCATTATTCTCTATTTGATTTAATTCTTCTTCCATGGCCTTGATCCAATGTTCATCATTATTGTCTTCCTCAAAGCTGTTGGGTTCAAGTGTGGATAGTAGTGCTAGGTGTCTCTGTTTTGGTGTACGTACTTGTTTGCTTCCTTTGGTTTCTATCCTTGCATTTTTATCTCCAATAATTTGTTCTAGTGGATGATTCTTCTGAACTTGATGGTTAGGTATCCTGGAAGGTATTTGGAAATCTTGTTGGTCATTTTCTTCTTGTTCTACTTCCGACTACTTCTCTTCTTATTGTTCTTCTTCTTCTTCTTCCACCTCTTCTTCTTTTAGTTCTTCTTCTGCTTCCTATTCTTTTGAATTTCTTCTCTCTTCTCTATTATTCAGTACATTTGTTTCATAAATATTTACATTGATGCTTTCCATTGTTTTGTTGAGTCTTAGGTTGTAAAATTTGTATGCCTTGCTTCTGCTTGAGTATCCAACCAATATGCCTTTATCAACTCTAGAGTCAAATTTTCCAATGTTTTTATCTTCTCTTTTTATGTAGCATTTGCTTCCAAACACTCTAAAGTTCTTGACGTTCGCTGGTATTCCCTTCCATAACTCATATGGAGTCTTGTCACTGTTACTTCTAAGCATTCCTTTGTTCAAGATATGAACGGTTGTATGTACTGCTTGTACCCAAAATATATTACCCAACTTGGAATATTTCAACATGTTTCTTGCCATCTCTTGTATAGTTATGTTCTTCCTTTCAATGACTCTACTTTGCTGAGGTGTCCTAGCCATTAAGAATTGTCTTTTTATTCCATGATCTTCACAAAAGTCCATGAATTCTTTTGATGTGAACTCACCTCCATTGTTTGATCTTAAGCACTCGATTTTCTAATCAGTCTCATTTTCAACCATCTCTTTGAATATCCTAAAACATTCAAATGCCTCGAATTTTTCTTGAGAAAGCAAATTGTGGTCATTCTTGTAAAATCATCAATGAGTATCATGAATTATTGTTCTCCATTCAACCCTTTTTTTCTCATTGGTTAGCATATATCAGTGTGCACAATTTCCAATGGTTTTGTTTTAGAGTATTCCTCTATTCTGAACTCACTTCTTGTTTGTTTTCCATGTAGGCAGTGGTTTCACATAGTATTGGTTGGCTTTGAAATTTTAGGAATTTCTCTTACTTCTTTCTTTCTGCTGATTTTGACAAGATTTTCAAAGTTCATGTGACCCATTCTTTTGTGCCAAATCCAACCTTCATTTTCCTTTCCCAAGCAACATCTATCCTTTCCAATCTCATTTAAGATGTATATGTTGTTTGGAGTTCTTATTGTTGTAGAGAAAATAGTAAGATGACCTTTAAAAACATACCATAGAACACATCATCACAAGACTTCATCTTCCCTCTGAAATTCGTTGCCAAGGTTGTGCTAAGAGATCACAAGATTGAATGATAAAAATGAGAGGTTATTAATGTCTATTTATACCCTTTCAAGCACCTTCTTTACTTGTCCATGACCTGACTTGTAACTTCTTGTTTGCAACAAATTTTTCTCCTTTACTTGACTTTAGGGTCAACTTATAACTTCTTGACCTTAGATCTAGGGTTTCTTGACCATACTTTTATTCTTCCTTTCAATGACTCCATTTTGCTAAGGTGTCCTAGCCATTGAGAATTATCTTTTTATTCCATGATCTTCACAAAAGTCCATGAATTATTTTGATGCGAACTCACCTCCATTGTTTGATCTTAATAACTTTACTTTCTAATTAGTCTCATTTTCAACCATCTCTTTGAATATCCTAAAACATTCAAATGCCTCTGAATTTTTCTTGAGAAAACAAATTGCGGTCATTCTTGTAAAATCATTAATGAGTAACATGAAGTATTGTTCGCCATTCAACCCTTTTGTTCTCATTAGTCATCTTAGATCAGTGTTCATAATCTCCAATGGTTTTGTTGTAGAGTATTGCTCCATTCTAAACTCACATCTTGTTTGTTTTCCATGTAAGAAGTGTTTGCACATAGTATTGGCTGGTTTTGAAATTTCAGGAATTTCTCTTACTAGTTTTTTTTATGCTGATTTTGACATGATTGTCAAAGTTCATGTGACCCATTCTTATGTGCCAAATCCAATCTTCATTTTCCTTTCCCAAGCAACATATTTCCTTTTCAATCTCATTTAAGATGTATATGTTTTTTGGAGTTATTATTGTTGTAGCAAAACTGGTAAGATGACCTTTAAAAACATACCTTAGAACACATCATCACAAGACTTCATCTTCCCTTGGAATTTCACCCTTCTTCACTTCATCTTCCCTCTCAAATTCACTGCCAAGATTGTGCTAAGAGATCACAAGATTGGATGATAAAAATGAGAGGTTATTAATGTGTATTTATACCCTTCCACGCACCTTCTTTACTTGACCTTGAGCCAACTAGTAACTTCTTGTTTGCAACAACTTTTTCTCCTTTACTTGAATTTAGGGCCAACTTATAACTTCTTGACCTTAGATCCAAGGTTTCATGACCATACTTCGGGGATTCATCTTTAAGAGGGAATAACTTCTCAATCGTGAGGAACCATGTGGCGTGCCACCTACCGTTGGAGATGACTTGACGAGGACTCTTAATCAATGGATGTTTTTCATGCATTTGCAATGTACTTCATACTCTTTTTATTCAATCAAATTTGAGATTCATGACCACACCTCCAGGGCTTCTTAACCACTTAAACACTTAGCCATATTTCTAGGGCTTCTTGTAGACTTCTTCAAAGCATCTTCCCATGAGGGCCATGCTTAAAGCTACGCCATAAGGGGACCACTTTGGAGACTTCTTCAAATAAAACCATTACTTATAGAAGCTTCCAAACTTTCTTCGGGGATTCTTCTAGGGTTGAAATAAATGACAACCAATTTTCCAACACATTACACTCATCCCTTCCCAAGATTGCCTGTCCTCAAGAAAATATAGACCAGGGTGCTATAATATATGCTCTTCTTCCCAGGTATCATCGTCTGTGGGAAATCCTCTCCATACAACCAAGTACTCTCAAATAACCCTACTCCTTAGTCTGTGTTTCCTGACATCAACAATTATGTCGGGAGCTAAAACCAACTATCCTTCCCCATCTAGTGGAGGAAGATCTACTGAAGCAATGACCTGCTATACTGATGCCTTCTTGAGGCAGGATACATGGAAGGTGTTGTGGATCCTATTACCCCCTGGTAGCTAAAGCTCGTATTCTACTTCCCCAACTCTCCTGACCACTCTGCAGGGTCCATAAAAGTGAGGCTTTAGCTTCTTTGCACCACTCTTCTTCAACGACAACTGTTTGTAAGGCTGCAATCTGAGAAAGACTAGATCTCCAACCTAAAAGTTGGGTTCACCAATACTAAAGNGGAGGGATGAATTAGTATTGAGAACTTTTTACCATTTTCAATCATAACTTGTAAACATTACCTTATCAACAATTTATCACTTATGCATTCAAGACAATGTTGCATTAAAGATATCATAAAGATACAAACATAGATACACAATACACTATAATTTTATGTGGAAACCCAAATGTGAGAAAACCACATAACACTTTTTAATATATATCTTTAGGATTACAATCATTGGAAGCACCAACTTCCAAAATTCTCCAGCACCAATTGGAAGGAGGCACCAACCCCCTGATCTACAGGATCCAACCTGAAGAAAGCTACAACTCCCCAAATTTTCCAGCTCTGGCTAGAAGGAGGCTCCAACCCCTTGATTTACAAGATCCAACCTGAAGGAATCTCCAACTCCCTGAATTCTCTAGCTCCAACTGGAAGGAGGCTCCAACCCCCTAGTTTACATGCTCCAACCTAAAGGAAGATATGAATCCTTGTATTATCCAACACCAACTGGAAGGAGGCTCCAAATCCCTAGTTTACAGGATCGATCCTGAAAGAAGCCACGACTCCCTATATTCTACAACACCAAATGGAAGAAGGATCCACCCCCCTTTCCTTTCTCGTTCCTTCCTCCCTGAAATACAAATGGAGACTCAACCTGTCATTGATACTAATACTTCATCATAATCAAAACTCAACCTAACACTATTGTTGTCACTGATATGATACATCATCATCATCATCAAAACCAAACTCAATCGTTCACTGTAACTATCACTTATACTAATACATCATCATCATCATCAAACTAGACTCACCACAACTGATATATCATCATCATCAGAACTAGATACACCATAATAGATACATCATCATCATAAAAAATTAGATCCATCAAAACCAATATATCATCATCATCAAATATGGATACACTATAACCGATATATCAACATCATCAACCTGGGTCCACTTAGAAACTAGGTCCACACGGGTCCACATATAATCCCCAACATCACTTCTTAAATTTATCCTGAACACCTGTTTGGGACTAGTTTCTGAATTAGTCACAAATGCTAACTTCTAAAAAGTACAACTACGTACCTGTAATGAATCAAAGTCTAAAACTTGTACCCAATCTTCTTTGATATCTTCTCTGAAATTCCTCCAAGTTTTTCTCCTTGTCTCATCACTGAAAATGAGATATATAGAATATGGCAGACCTTCCTAAATTCTGGCCTATTCTGGAGAGCGAACTTGTATATCATGCCACACACTCAATATTTGATATCTGATTATGAAACTCCCAGAAAAACTACTACCGTCTGTACTATTTCTAATGCAATTGGTCTCACAAAATTTGTATCCACTATGAATAAGTTATGGTTGTTTTACCCAGAACACATGTTTGAGACTAGTTACAGGACTAGTAAAAATCCCTATCTTCCACAGAGTGTATCTCCAAAAGTAAAACGACCCAGAAGTTGAAATTCATAGCATAGGTACCTTGATATATCTTCTCAATAGCCTCCAAGTTTCATTATTTGAATCATTCTAGAAAAAAAAAATTATAGCAAAAAATGTAAGATGACCTTTAAAAACATACCTTAGAACACATCATCACAAGACTTCATCTTCCCTTGAAATTTCACCCTTCTTCACTTCATCTTCCCTCTGAAATTCACTTCCAAGATTGTTCTAAGAGATCACAATATTGAATGATAAAAATGAGAGGTTATTAATGCATATTTATAACCTTCCAAACACCTTATTTACCTGACTTTGAGTAGACTTGTAACTTCTTGTTTGCAACAACTTTTTCTCCTTTACTTGACTTTAGGGCTAACTTCTAACTTCTTAACCTTAGATTTGGGGCTTCTTGAACATACTTTTGGGCTTCATATTTAAAATGGAATAACTTCTCAATCGCGAGAAACCACGTGGCATGCCACCTATTGTTGGAGACAGATTGACAAGGACTCTCAATCAATGGATTTTTTGCATGCATTTTCAATGTCCTTCATACTCTTTTTCTTCAATCAACTTCAAGCTTCATGAACACACCTCTAGGGATTCTTAACCACTTAACTACTTAGAAATATTTCCAAGGCTTCTTGTGTACTTCTTCAAAGTGTGTTCCCATGAGGGAAATGCTTAAAGCTACGCCATAAGGGGACCACTTTGGAGACTTCTTCAAATACACCCATTACTTCTAGAAGCTTCCAAACTTGCTTTGGGGATTCTTTTTAGGTTGACATGAATGAAAACCAATTTTCCAACAATCTCCCCCTTTCGCATTGATGGAAACACTCATTCTCCCCTTGTGACCATTGCTCCCCCTGTCTTCATGCTTCTGATTTTTCTCTCCTCCTTTGACATCAATGGAAAAGGGTAACTCCCCTGACAATATACCTTCTTTTGACAATCTCTCTCCCCCTTTCTTCTTTGCTTTTGATATTTCTCTCTCCCTGTCTTCTTTGCAATATGTTGTGTAGATCAATGTGGGGCTTCTTGTATATGCTTCCTTTTTTCATTGGTACTTCTTATTATTGTAATCCACTGACGTATATTAAAAGAGTTCATGTCAAGGTCTCTTCATCACTTTTCTTCAAGTCTTCATGACTGAGATGACATCAATGAAATAGTCATTCAACAATTTCCCCTTGACAATATAACTCCTCCCGACAATTTCTCTCCTCATGTCTTGTTGTGCTTCTCATGGATTGTCTTCTATGACTAGTTGGTTCCACCTGTCAATATGCTTCTTTTTTAAGTCATATGCTTTACTGAACATTCCTCTTGATGACAATGTCAATGAGTCTTTTTGCAATTCCTCTTGAGCTCATGATTTCATCCACTGCCATGTATCTTCTCTAGTTCATGCCAATTATTTTCTTCTATACCTTCCAAATATCTCATGAATTCGTCTCTGTCCATATGTAACAAAACTATTCATGAATCTGCCACTCAATTGCACACTATGTTGACTACTCTACCACTTCACTATTCTGAGAGCTTCTTAGAATCTCCTGCAATTGATCACTGCATATTCTTGCTTCTCAAGTTGAATCAAACATGTCCACTAGTCTTCTCTGTCTTCAAATCAAAATCTGCAAGTCTACAACAAGTGCACATTATTGAATATGTAGTGAAGATATCCATGCTTAAATTCATACTTGAAATCCTCTATACTATCATGAATCTTTGCCTAAATGATATTCCTCATAACTGCCATCTGACCTCTTCATACCTGCATGGAGATGTATTCTAAACTGCACCTTGAAGTAATCAACCAATTTATCATGAGACATTCTACACCTCTACCATCAAATCATTTTGAATCTGCCTTCCCAAAATCTGCAAACACTTCATACTGCCCGAAAGATAATTCTCAAATCTGTACTAGCTATTGTTTAGACTCCCCCTCTTTGATATTCACATTATTGGGAGTCTCCAAGCTGGATGGCTTAGAGCAGTGTATAAAGATGCTATGTTGCAGGATCATCCTTTTGAATTCTGACATATTCCTCTTTTCTTGTAGATTCTTCATGATTTCGAAACTCTGTAAATCCCGTGAGTATGATTTCTGAGAGTTCTTCATTCACCTGCTCTTCTTGTTTTCTTCTCCAAACCTTCTTGTACCTAATATCAGTTTTTTCCTTCATAGAAGGCTTCGTCATGCTTCTACAATCATGATTTATATGTCCATAGTTGTGGAATTTGTAACATTCAATATTGTAGGGGGGCATATAAACATCTCTTGCTTGAACATTTCTTCCATATGCTCTGCAATATACAAATTTATGTCTAAAGTTATTACAAGTAAAACAATAACCAGGAAATAAACTTTGATACCTAAGTGCAAATGATCCTTTTTGTGATGTAGTCCTTCTGAATTTATGACTTTGCTTATTGTGATATTCTCTTCTGTTGTTTCCTTCACAATGATTAAAGCTTCTTTGATACCTAAAGGTAGAAGGTATTCTTGAAGATGCGTCTCTTCTACATTCATTCCTCTCTGACTCTTGTTGACCATGATCCCTTCCTTTGAGAATGTCTGCATAGTTCTTAGCATTTTCTTCATTCTTCTTTTCCTGTAACCTGGAACACTTATCTTCAACTTTATTTACTGGTTGTGTGGAGATTTCTCTCTCTTCAATGCTCTTGTCGGGATTGGAATTTGCATATTATTTGCATGAGGATTCACCAATGTATATGAGACCTTCTTTATTGAATGGTGACCTTTGACAATTAAGAATATCTTCTAGTACTTGAGATCTCTTCAAGTTCTTGTTGAGCTTGTCAACTTCAACCCTCAATGAAACGACTTCTTCTTGAAGCTTCTCACAATCTTCTTCTTTCTTCATCCTCTGGATATTCATTACTTCTTCCATTCTCTTTGATTCTTCAAGTTGGGTTTTCAAGGAGATGATTTATTCTTCAAATATTCTTTCTTTTTGACTGAATTATGCTTCAAACTTGTTTAAGTCCTCAAATATTTCCTTAAGATGACTTGTCAAACTCTCTTCTTTCTTCTTTTCTTCCTTTATTAGTGATTCTCTTTCATCTTCGAAAGACTTATTTTATTCCAATTGATTTTTGAATGTTTCTTCAATCACTTTGGCTTCATAACCACACCTCTAGGGCTTCTTAATGATCAGGGGATCAAATTTTGCTCAAAAATTCAAAGTGTTTGGAATCACTTCAAATCGGATGAGAGCGTAGGCCTCGTCGTTGCGAACCCAACACAACTCATTTGGGTTCAAACGGACGTCGAAAGCTAGAGATATTGCGTTCTGTTCAAAATGGTAAACAAGCAAAAAAGGGATGCTGATTGTACAAGTCCGTACAGTGCGTACGAATGATGACGTGGCAGGCCGTACGATGATGTGGCAGAAAGTTGGCATATTGCGTGTTTTATTGGCAGTGAATGGGGATGCGACACGTGGCCCAATCACAGGCCGCCACATGTCACTTGTTTGTTGGTTAAAACTTTGCACTCAACAGGAGTCGACCCCGTGACCTCCGAGGCAAGGGAAAAGCTTTAGGAAAGGCTGCCCAACCGGCGCGCCCACGTTTTTTCCTTGATATATATGTGTTAAACATTGTATATAACATTGTTATATTGTATATGTGGGCGTGGACCGGGTCGGGGCTAACCCCCGGCCCATGGTCATGTGTTGTTATATGTGACCAGCGCTACGACGTAACCATATATATTGTAACCGTTCGATATATGTGCGCGTAGTTTACCATGTGACCACCGTATCAATGCGCGTGGGTTTTAACATATGGTTTCAATGGTTATGTAACCATTAGCCCTGTTGTATGTTGGCACGGTCGTATGACTTCCATGTGTCCACGGGCCTTGGTAGTTAGGGCCAGCGCGTAAACGGTTCGACAGTTTGGACCGGTGGTGTGGTTGTGCCCGGTTCCAGGTTTTCACGCTTTAAATTGCGTGTGGGCTAGGTTGAGTCAAGGGAGGTGCATTTTGTAGATGCATAGACAACAAGCTTGAAGAGGAGACTTCAAGGAAGCCTATCTTCTTCATTTTTTGGCCAAACGAGGTGCCGAAAAAGCCCAGCTAGGGGTTTTTGGACGTTCTGAAGCCATTGGAGCAGTCTATTGGTCATTTTGAGCATTGTAAAGCACTTTTTTAAGCACTTTCAGCAAATAATACAAATGATCCATTGGAAGCTGGACCAGGAGATGTAGCCCAAGAGAGGGGTGAACTCCTTTATCATTTGTTGTGTTATGTGTTTTATGTTCATTGATTATGTTGTTGTTTATATGCATCTTGAATGAGTAAAT
>ML784016.1:402276-416171 GCA_009831015.1 Picea engelmannii
TAACAATGCCTTTCGTTTAGATTTGCCTCCTTATATGCAAATGTATGCAGTTGTTAATGTTGAGAATTTGAAATTGTATGAGCCTCCGTTGATTGATGATCATGGAGAGCATGTTCAGATTCCTTCTATAGATGATTTTCCCCTAGAATATCTTACAGAACTGCATGAAGACACCATTCTTGACAGGAGAATGCGAACTTCAAAACGAGGAAATGTGGAGTATCTTCGAGTTGGTCTTAAAGGTACAAATCCAAGCAAAGCCAAGTGGATTGAGGTTGGAAGGGTGAGGGAACTATACTCTCATCTTCACATAGACTGAATATAGTCTTTTGGAGGTCCAAAAGCTTCCCAATGGGGAGGTGTGATCAGGGGATCAAATTTTGCTCAAAAATTCAAAGTGTTCAGAATCGCTTCAAATCAGATGAGAGCATAGGCCTCATTGTTGTGAACCCAACGCAACTTGTTTGGGTTCAAACGGACGTCGGGAATGAGAGATATCACGTTCTGTTCAAAATGGTAAATAGACAAAAAAGGGATGCTGACTGTACAAGTCCGTATAGTCCGTACAGATGATGACATGGCAGATCATACGAATGATGTGAAAGACCGTACGCTGATGTGGTAGATAGTTGGCATATTGCGTGTTTTATTGGCAGCGAATGGGGATGCGACACGTGGCCCAATCACAGGCCACCACGTGTCACTTGTTTGTTGGTTAAAACTTTGCACTCAACAGGAGTCGACGCCGTGACCTCCGGGGCAAGGGCAAAGCTTTGGGAAAGGCCGCCCAACCGGCACACCCACATTTGTTCCTTGATATATATGTGTTAAACATTGTATATAACGTTGTTATATTGTATATGTGGGCGTGGACCGAACCGGGGCTAAGCCTCGGCCCATGGTCATGTGTTGTTATATGCGACCAGCGCTACGGTGTAACCATATATATTGTAACCGTTTGATATATGTGCACACGGTTTACCATGTGACCACCGTATCAATGCGCGTGGGTTTTAACATACGGTTTCAATGGTTATGTAACCATTAGCCCTGTTGTATGTTGGCACGGTCGTATGACTGCCATGTGCCCACGGGCCTTGGTAGTTAGGGCCAGCACATAAACGGTTCAACAGTTTGGACCGATGGTGCGGTTGCGCCCGGTTCCAGGTTTTCATGCTTTAAATTGCATGTGGGCTAGGTTGAGCCAAGGGAGGTGCATTGTGTAGATGCTAAGACAACAAGCTTGAAGAGGAGACTTCAAGGAAGCCTATCTTCTTCATTTTTTGGCCAAACGAGGTGCCGAAAAAGCCCAGCTAGGGGTTTTTGGACGTTCTAAAGCCATTGGAGCAGTCTATTGGTCATTTTGAGCATTGCAAAGCACGTTTTTGAGCACTTTGAGAAAATAATACAAATGATCCATTGGAAGCTGGACCAGGAGATGTAGCCCAAGAGAGGGGTGAACTCCTTTATCATTTGCTGTGTTATGTGTTTTATGTTCATTGATTATGTTGTTGTTTATATGCATCTTGAATGAGTAAATCCTATTATAAGTTGTGTTGCAAAGTTGATCCATTTTCATTTTAACACATAAACTTTACTTGCAAATATTTTCAAGATTACAAGTCTTCTTCATTTTTAGATCACTTAAGCACTTAATCATTTAGCCATATTTCCAGGGCTTCTTGTAGACTTCTTCAAAGAGTCTTCCCATGAGGGCCATGCTTAAAGATACGCCATAAGGGGACCACTTTGGAGACTTCTTCAAATACACCCATTACTTCTAGAAGCTTCCAAACTTGCTTCGAGGCTTCTTCTAGGGTTGAAATGAATGACAACCAATTTTCCAACACATTACAATCCTTCCTTCCAAATATTTCTTGTCCTCAAGCAACTCCAGACCATGGTGTTTTAAGTTTTGCTCTCCTTCCCAGGTATCATCTTCTATGGGAAATCCTCTCCATACAACCAAGTAATCTCGAATGACATTGCTCCTCAGTGTCCATTCCCTGACATCAACAATCCTCTTGGGAGCTAGAACCAATTGTCCTTCCTCATATAATGGAGGAAGATATGCTGAAGTGGTGACCCGTTGTCCCAATTCCTTCTTGAGGTAGGATACATGGAAGGTGTTGTGGATCCTACTACCCTCTAGTAGCTCCAAATCGTATGCTATTTACCCATCTCTCCTTACCACTCTGTAGGATCCACAAAAGTGATGCTTTAGCTTCTCTGCACCACTCTTTTTCAACGGTGATTGTCGATAAGGATGCAACCTAAGAAAGACTATATCTCCAAACTCAAATTTTCAATCTAACCTGTGTCTATGTGCAGACATATTCTGTTGATTCTAAGTGGCCTGCAAATTCTCCTTCAAGACTCTCAATATGTCCTAACTTTCCTCCAACCAGTCTTTAACCTTGGGAGCTCGACTCTCTCCAAACACCAAATCTACAAAACATGGAGCATCATAGCCATACAATGCCCTAAATGGGATCATCCCGATGGACATGTGATGAGTGGTATTGTATAAATGATCCCCAAGATGCAACCACTTTATCCATGCCCATTGTTTCCCTAACACATAGTTCCTTAGGTACCCCTTGATCCATTTGTTCATTATCTCAGTCTGTCCATTTTTCTGTGGGTGATAGCTAGTACTAGGTGTCAAATTTTTCCAAGATAATCTAAATAGCTCCCACCAAAAGGCACTAAGAAACCTGCTACCTCAGTGACCGACTATGTTCCTTGGAAGACCATGTAGTCAAATACCTCCTTAAAGAATAAATATCCTACCTGAGATGCACTGTACTCTATAGGAATGGAAAATAAGTGCGCATATTTATTCAATCTGTCCACTACCACGTAGATACAGTCCTTGCCCTGCACCTTTGGCAATCCTGTGATGAAGTCCATGGAAATTCTATCCCACTTCTACTCCGGAATCAACAATGGATGAAGCAGTCCTACATGATGTGTGAAATCTGACTTGTTCTTCTAGAAAGTCATGCACTCCCTCACATGTCAAAGTACATCCCCCTTGAGACCCTTTCATGAGAATCTCTCCCTCACATTCATGTAGGTCTTTAGATACCCCTAGTGCCCTGCCAATGGTGTGTCATGTACTATCCTTAAAATATTATCCTTGAGAGTGGACTTAGGGACAAGATAGATCATGTCTTTGTAGTAAATGATGTCATCCACTACCTTGTACCAGTCATCCTAAATATGGCCCTCCATCAAATCACAAGCGAAGGTATTCTTGGAGTATTCCACCAAGAGAATGGACTTTCAGTCTGTTGAGATCTTTGTCATGGAGAAGGCTACATGTCTCCTAGATAAGGTGTCAACAACTATATTATTCTTCCCCTTTACATACTCAATGTTAAAATCATATGCTTGCACCTTACTCACCCATTTGTGTCGCCTCTCATTTAGGTCCTGCTGCTCCAAGAAACATCTCAAGCTATTGTGGTCAGTCCTAACCACAAATCATTCTCCTACAAATTACTGTTTGAATTTGTCCAATGCATGCATGATGGCCAACATATCCTTATCATAGATCGGGTAGAGATTCTCAAGATCCCTTATCTTTATGCTCTCGAAAGCAATCATATTTTGGTTCTGCATCAACATTGCTCATATCCCCTCACCATATGTGTTGCACTTTAGGAAAAAAGGTTGCATGAAATATGGGAGTGCTAATATTGGGCAAGTGCTCATCACCCTCTTCATTCTATCGAATGCTACATGTGCGTCCTCTGACCATCAGAATACACCCTTCTTGGTGAGGTCTGTCATTGGTGCAACCAATTGTGAAAATCTTTTCACAAAGCACCTGTGATATCTGCAGATCTGTGAGTGACCTAGGGGTGGGTCAATCTAAGATGGTCTGGATCTTCTCCTGATGCACCTTTACTCCCTCAAGACCAATCACATTCCCCATATAGAGGATCTCTTTGACCCCGAACTCACACTTTGCCTCCTGGAAAAAAGTGACTGCTCCTCCATAATGGTGAGAATCTTGTCCACATGCTTCAAATGTTCCTCTCACATCCTTCTATAGATCATAAGATCATCAAAGAACACCGATAATAATTTCCTCAACTATTTGTTGAAGACGTGGTTCATGCATGACTGAAAGGTAGTTGGTGTGTTAGTCAACCTGAAGGGCATGACTATAAACTCATAATGCCCATAGTGACACCTGAATGTTGTTTTGTGGATATCCTCCTCTCTGACCCAAATCTGGTGGTATCTTGATCACAGATCAACCTTTGAGAAGTACATTTCCCCATCCATCTCGTCAATCAACTTAGAAATCCTGGGTATTGGGTATCAGTTTTTGATGGCCTTCTTATTTAGTGCCATGTAGTCTATGCATGTCCTCATAATGCCATCTTTCTTCTTCACTAGTAAAACTGACGAAGCGAAAGGACAAGAGCTAGGCCTGAAAATGTCCCATCTCTAGTAACTCCTTTATGGCCTTCTCTATTTCATCCTTGAATGTATTTGGATGCTTGTAGGGGGTGGTGATCATGAGATTCGACCCCTCTTCTAGCTCAATGCATGCTCAAATCCTCTGTCCGATGGTCTCCCTCCTGGAAATGGTTCAAACAATCTTTCATGCTTTCTAGATAATGCCTAGATATCTGCAAGGTAATGCTGACATTCCCGTGATGGCTTCTCCATGGTGATCAAAGACTCTGCTACACAAGCCATGTCACCATGTCTAAAAAAAAACCTCCATTCAGTGATTAGAAATGATCACGGGGGGCACATGTCGACATACCTCTTAGGATGAATCGTTGTCCACCCTTGTACTGGAACTCCATCCACATGTCTCGATAATTCATGCGGATATCTCCCAATGAGTACAACCACTGAAATCCTATCACCACATGAGTATCTGTTAAATCCACAACATAAAATTCATTGATCAACATATAGTTTCGTAATGTTACTTCCAATCCCCCGATCCTCTGAGAACACGTCATGTTGTAACCATATTCTACTACCACATTGAATCCCTCGAAATCCTCTACCAGGATTTGTCTCTTGGTGACAAGTGCAACATCAATGAAGTTGTGGGTGGCTCCGCCATCAACAAATGTTGTAACCCTCTTTCCCTACACAATCCCTCTGACTATGAAGGTGTAATATTTAGGGACTCCTAAAAGTGTGGAAATGGTCACTCCCTTGGGGCTATCCTATAATGGTGCATGTTCTATAGCATTCGATGTCTCATCATTGTCCTGTCCAATATCCTAATTGTTAGCACATGCCATTTTGGGGGAAATCACAACAATTAATGAAGCAGATAGAAAATGGACCAGAAAAAGGAAAGCATGTCGAAAAACAGGGAAATGCAGCACAGGGAAAGCAGGAAAGTCAAAGGAAGGAAGAAGGATGCAAATCAACGAGGAAAATGGTTGGATTTTGAACCATCTGTGCATAGGGATTTAGAAAGTGGACAAACCTAATCCACCTGGGGTTAGTGGGTTAGGGTTTTGGTCATTGTTATAATGGGTATTTTACCCTTTTGTAGTATAAATATGTGTTGTAAGATAGCTAGTGAGGTTAGCTATTGTGAGAGCTAGTGACTAGTTGTTGTCAATGGTGATCTATTGTGAGATCTAGTTACTATTGAGGAGCTAATAGTGAGATGATATTAGAGTCAGTTTTGGAGAGAGAGATATGCATTGTAATCGAGGGTAAGGTCGCACGATGTGGAGCTTGGTGCGATCTTGTCAGCCTCAATAGCCTTAGTTGTACTCAGTTATAATGTTCGCAGTGCCATAAACTTTGATGGAGAATAATAAAAGAGCAAAGAATTCCATATCTTTGTGGACATAGCCTAGGGGGTGAACCATGGTAAATTTGTGTCTCTGTGTGCAATGTTAGTCTTATTTCTTGTTATGGTTAGCAATGATGAATGAATAAATGAATCTGTTAGTAGTTAAGTGCAACTCACAATAGAATGACATGAGTATTACTGTAAAATGAATGTTAAATGAATGAAAATGATTACAGAATGGTAGATCTAGATATAATGATGTGTTAGAAATTATATCTAATGTATCTTGAGGTAGAAAGAATCTCTAAGATCCCCATATAAGGCTCCCTTCCAAGACTACAAACATTTGGGTTTTGTAGTCACCCATAAGCCATCTCGGGTGAGACTACATTGTGCACTCTGTGTGCAGTTTTTCCTTCTGGTCTCTAGAAGGGCCGATGGTTTGCAGGGTTTTGTTGGAAACCTAAAATAGAACCTGGGTCAACACAAGAGACATCCAACAAATGGTTTTGTTGCCGGTTGGAACCAAGAAGAACAAATTGGAGGCGACTTGTTGAGAATAACAATGAAGAGAATGAAGTATTAGAAGGGGATGTTCATACCATGTAATCCTACTAAGAAGAAGATTGAATGATGGTTGTCAACAAAAGAGCTAGAGTTTGCGTAGAAGGAAAATAGAAACCCTAAGTACACACCACATCAATATTTGGAGAGGTACGTATTTACTGATCTTCATGAGGCATTTTTCTATGAATTTCCACATTTGTTGCGGGAGTGGATACAGAGATTGAAGGACACACATCCAATTAATCGGATAAGAGAAGTAGAATAGACTACTGAGAATATTGCGTGGATACATAAAGTTAATAATAAATTCACGCGCGCATTGGATTTCTGGCTAGATAACATTATTGCAGAATTCATTACTGATTTTGTAGTTGATACTATAAAATATTACATTGTTGCAGAACAAGAATCTTTGAAGGGTCTGATAGGAAGGTATATTATATCACTCTACACGTTGATCAAGATTTTAATGCATGATAAAGGCGTGATGAAAATGGATTCCGACACCTACATAACTTTGCGTGCATGGGGAGATTAGGGGAAACACTAAGGAGGATATGAGATATGGAGAAGGACCTGGATAGAGATCAGAAGAAGGAAACAATGGACCCTATTATGATGGATGAAGAACAATTCAAGAAAATAATGAAAAAGGCGAGAAAGATGTGCAACAGAAGACAATACCAATATAAGATCAATAGGAAAAAGAGGGTAGTAGTCAAGCGGGAAGCTTGGAAAGTGATGAAGAAGAGGCAGATAATCTCTCAGATACAGAGCAGATTGAGGAAATCTTGCACGCCACATATGAGAGAAAAATCATAGGTTAAGGGTCCGATGCAGAAGAAGGATCTCCATTCCAAATCTGAATTAGTGTGGAACTCACGATCCCATGTGTGACTAAGACATCAGAAAGAAAAAAAATCTTTTAGACAACCAACAATTATTGCATAAGGAGTCCAATAGGTCAAGGGACCAGTGGAAATTCAAGTGGAAATACAAGTTCAGGAAATAGTAGTCAATTATCTACACTGCGCAGAGGTGGTAATACAAATTTTACAATGGAAGGAGCAGATCCAACCATTCGGTTGCCAGAATTTCATGGAGAAGGGTCGGAGGACCCAAATAAACATTTAGTTATTTGTGAAAATATTTGGGAAGCTAAACATTAAACATATGAAGAAACGAAAGTGGCTTAGCTTGCAATCACTTTCATAAATTGCAGACTGGATTGGTTTATGAGTCTAGCAGTAAACAGTACACAAGAAACACTGAAAATCCTCACAGACATGAAGAAGGAACTAATCAATGAGTTCTAGTGACCAAGTTCAAAGGATCAATTTATGAATGATATGATAGAAATCAAACATAATCCAGGCGAGTCAGTTTGGGAAGTTGATCAAAAGTTCAGGAGATTGAAAGGTAAGTTGAAATTTCCCATAACAAACATGCAACACAAAAAACTATTTATAATTTCATTATTATCACATTTTAAATATTCATTGAGGTAATAGAAGTTCTAGACTCAGAGAGAGGATTTGCAAGAAACCTTCCAATTGGAAGAGATTCAATATAAGCATACATATCCAACTGTAGAAGAGATGAGAGTGGATCTTTATAACCTGACATTTCAGTTGAATCGAAAAAAAGGTAAGGAAAAGAGGGAAGTTGTCTGGTGTACCTTATGCAGAACAAAAGGACACCACAAAAATGAGTGCCAAACATTTGTACAGTATTTGGGAGTAGGATTTTTGAATCCATTACCCACATGAGGAGTATGGTGTGAAATCTGTAAAACACATGGACATGATCCCTATCATTGTCCACTAATGTAAAATTACCAAGCAATACTGAAGAGTACATTCTGCAATTTCTGCAAGTCTGTGGGACATGAGAATAAGGATTGTAGAACCATGGAGCTTATGAAGGAAAGGACATCATATGCTTATAGGATGAAGGATGAACTAATGACAGGTACACTTGCGCAACAGTATAATAATGCGCAACATTTTGCAATTCCACCGCAATATAATCAAGTACCACAGTATAATACACTGTGCACATATAATCAAGGCAACATAGGGGGGTGTGGAAGAGGCAGAGGCCCAACAACCTGCCACAATTGTCAGCAACTTGGAAATTATGCAAGGGATTGTCCACTACCACCAGTGACATGCATATAATTTCCTGCAACAGATCATACTACATAGGACTGTTCGAAACTTCTGGCAAAGATACAGGGAAAAATTAATTAGAATAACCAGAATGTTCAATGGATTGCCATAGAAAATAGAGAAGATGGTGGAAAGAAGATCAATATAGTTACTCGAGGTGGAAACAATACAAGAGAATATGCAACAAATTAGAATCAAAACCAACACTAGTGGGTCAGAAAGAATACAACACCTCAACAACATTTTAATGCGCACAAGGAGAAAGAGACATTCAAGCAAGCCAATCAAGAAATTTTGCACGAGAATATTGCTTCCAATTCAAATGCACAACCAGGATATGATGTACTAGTATATGATATGCCTCATCCATATGATCATACAAATGGAGATCAATCTTCATAAAAGGTGAGTAATATAAGAAACTTTCTTGCATCTTGCTTGAAGTTATTGAATGATCAAACGTCTATAAAAATGTTACAAGATTTGTTAGAAAAATGTAATTTTGAAGAAGAGATACAACTAGAACAAAAGAAAGTAAATCATGTCCATAAGAAGACAAGAACAAATAGAGAGTTCAGGATGAATTCAAATATTGGATACTTTAACATGGGTGACATCATATTAGATTTGGGATCTGAAGCAGATGTTCTTCCTAAGAAAACATAGGAATGCATGGGGGAACCTACGCTGGGATATTCACCTATTCAGCTGAAATTGGAAACCAAAATAGGGTGATACCAATTGGTCAATTGAAAGGTATACCAGTGGATTTATATGGTGTGTGCACTATGGCATGTTTTAAGGTAATTGATATAGTGGATAATACTACACCTTATCCAACATCGTTGGGACTGGATTGGGAATTTGACAATCAAGTTATCATCAACTTGAAGACCAGGAAAATGATCTTTGAATAAGGATAATATAGATTCATAGCACCATTAGATCCTTCATAAGGTCACACATATGTTAAACCTATGACAAAGAACTTTATCACATAAGAAATAAATCAGTTTTACAGAACTACCGTGTGTGAGGAAGATTATATTAATCTAACAACAGATGGACTGATTAGCTAAAGAAGCATTCATTCTTGTGATTCAGATTCTGACATGGGACTGGAGAATTGGAAACATTGATTAAATTAGATATATACCAGAATACATGATAGAATGACGCGTGCACTAAGATGGGTTGGCACAGAGGTAAGAGAACCTCCAAGTTTTTATGGTCAACATGATTTTGAAGAATTCTTAACAAAGTTTGAGTTAGAAGTCTTGGAAAGTCATATGTTACCAGTTTTGGACATTGCATCGAAAGAAAAACATGCACATCGGTGGGGTACTCATAAAGAAAATATCCATGATTGGTATCAATGCAAAAGATTACTATGCATAAGATTTGGCGTAGAACATGAGAAGAAATATATGGAGAAATACGATGGAATAGGACAACCCATAGAACATATAGACATATGCATAGCCCAATGGAGATTGGTACCACCAGAGGAATGGCCATATCACTTCATCCATACATTGGGAGGCATACCAAGAAACTACTATACAAAATTGGAATTGCAGAGAGGAACCAGAAATTGGGCAGAGTTGCAACAAAATTTTGTGATCATGTTTGGATTTGAACATGAGAATACAATGATGGATTCAACACTAAAGTTGATAAAAGAGAATATATTTGAAGAAATTGAAGTTGAAATTGTAACATGTTATCAGAATCATAATAAAAAAATAGTCAGACAATTGTTACATAGTTACCACGTTGTAGAAAATGACCCAATAGAAGAAAACTCGTGCGATATTCAGATAACAGAAGTTGAAGGGGAAAGAGAAGTAGAAGGTCCACAATTATAGCCAAAAGAATTTGCTACACCATTGAATATTAAAAAAGGTAAATATTGAAATAGAAGAGAATCCAAATATTGTAAGTATTGGTGACTATTGTGGCAACTAGACAGTGGAAAGAATAATATATATATTGCGTGAATATAGCGATCTATTTCCAATGACGTTTTTAGAAATGAAAGAGGTAGCAGGAGAACTTTGAGAAATTAAGATTCCTTTGCGACCAGATGCTAGACCAATAAGACATAGACCCTACAGGTTGAATCCAGTATATAAACAGAAAGTGAAGGAAGAGATTGATAAAATGTTAGAGGTTGGTATAATATAATATGTTGAAGAATCTGAGTGGATTAGCCCTGTGATAGTTTAGGAGAAGAAGAAAGGGGGAATAATGATTTGTGTATTCTTGAGGAAGTTGAATGGTGCTTTTCTGCATGATCCCTTCCCTACCCCATTTATAGATGAAGTATTGGAGAATGTAGGAGGAGAAGCATACTCATCTACTGATGGCTTTTCAGGGTATCACCATATCATAATAGCTCCATAGGATTGTCATAAGACTACATTTTCCACAGAATGGGGGTCATATTAGTACACAATGATTCCCTTTGGATTGAAGAATGACCCTGCTATTTTTTCAAGGGTAGTAGTAGCTACATTTAAAGATTTCATACATAAGTTTTTGGAGGTTAATATGGATGATTAGACATTATTTATCTTATTGAAAGATCATGTTGAAATTTTAAGATTAATGCTAGATAGTGGTATACAGTGTCAAATCTCTTTGAACATTAAGAAATTCATATTCAATGCACGATTTGGAATTTTTCTAGGGCATGTGGTGTGTAAACATGGTCTTTTGGTTGATCCTGCAAAGATTATTGTCATTGTTAATTTACCACCACCTAAGTCAGTGTGCCAACTGAGAGATACAATAGGTCATATAGGCTACTATAGAAAGTTCATAAAGAACTATGCACAGATTACTGCACCCATGGAGAAATCGTTAAAGAAGGATATTAAGTTTCAGTGGAATGATGAGTGCCAACAAAGTTTGGACATCTTAAAGGAGAAAATGGTGACAACACCAATTCTGTTGTTTCTAGATTGGTTAAAAGAGTTCCATGTTCATGTGGATTCATCTTCAATAGCACTTGGAGAAGTATTAACACAACCAGGAGAAGGTGACATAGATCACCCAATATAATTTGCAAGTAGGAAACTATCAAAGTCAAAGCATAATTATAATACAACAGATAGAGAAGTTTTGGCTATGGTGTATGCATTGCAAAAGTTCAAACATTATTTATTAGGCCAACATTTTAAGATGTTCATAGATCACTCTACTCTTAAATACATGGTCAACAAGCCAGTGTTGGGGGGTATAACATGTAGATGGTTGTTGTTATCTCAAGAATTTGATTTTGAAGTAGTTGTGAAGCCTAGAAGATTGAATGCAGGGCCAAATCATCTGTCCAGGATAATTAATGGGGAGGAACCGAGTAGCTTGGAGGACAATTTTCATAATGCACAACTATTTTCAGTGCATATTGCTGAGGAATGCTTTGTTGATAATATTGAATTTCCGAGTACATGATTTTCTCCAAAGGAATACACCACTACACATAAGAAGAATTTAGTGGTTAGAGTTGCAGATTACCAAATTATTGCAGGACATTTGTATAAACTAGGCATAGATAACATTTTAAGGAGATGTGTCATGGAACATGAACATCATATCATCTTAGCAGAAGCACATGAATGAATATATGGAGGAAATTAGGGAGGAAAATCCACTGTGTAGAATATATTACGCACGAGATTATGGTGGCCAAAAATTTCTAAAGATGCAAAGGAGTATTGTCATGCTTGTGATTTCTTTCAAAGGGTAGGAAAGACATCTAGGAGGGATGAGATGCCCTTAAAACCTCAGATAACTCTTAAAGTGTTTGAAAAATGGGAAATTAACTTTGTAGGACCAATCAACCCACAATGTAGAAGATCATGAGCAAGATATATCATTAAAACGACAAAATATTTAACCAGATGGGACGAAGCAACAACAGTAAAAGATTGCAATGCAGAAACTACAGTGCACTTCTTGTTTGAACAAGTAATCACAAGATTTAGATGCCCTAAAATTCTGATGAGTGATGAGGGAACTCATTTTATGAATAGTATCATTCATGCAATGACAAAAGAATTTGAGATACACCATTAGAAGGGCACTCCATACCATCCTCAAGCTAATGGAACAATGGAAGCATTTAATAAGATTTTGGAGAATTTCCTTACTAAAATTTGTAATGTGAACATGGATGATTGGGATCTGAAGATACCAGCAATATTATGGGATTATAGAACCACTTGTAAGAGAATCACAGGGTAGACATCTTTCATATTGGTGTATGGTCAGGAAGCAATAGTCCCTTTGGAATATTTGATACCTAGTCTGCACATTGCAGCCATTACAAACATGACATAAAGATTGTCTCAACTCATGGAAATAGAAGAGGACATGATTAGGGATGGTTTCCATCAAGAAGTATAGAAATCCAAAGACAAATATTGGCATGATAAACACATTAAGGAGAAAAAAATTAAGGAAGGATATCTAGGTCTCCTCTATGACAACAAGTACTTACAACACCTAGGAAAATTCAATATGCATTGGCTAGGGCCATATGAGATAAAATATGTCACAGATGGAGGTGTTGTTCAGTTGTAGGATCTAGCAGGAAAATAGATGCAAGGATTGGTTAATGGTAGTTGACTGAAATTGTATAGGGATAGTCGACCCAGTAACCCTCATTAGTTGCAGTGCAGGAAAATACAATTGTACATGGTGTATATAGTAAAAACTGAAAAAGAAAGAAAAAAATTGAAAAAGAAGAAAAATACAAAAAGATGTAGTAGATGCATATGTGTTACACATGTAGTTAGATGATACAATGCACATAAGATAGAAATTGGTATGAAATAAAAAAAAATACACTCTGCGCCAGAGAAAGGTGATCGGGCATAAAAAGAAGCGTGTCGATACAGAAAGAAGTTGGAAAAATAAAACATGGTGGTCGGAAAAGTATAATGTGATAGAGTATTTATGGAACAAATATAAAAGTGGAAAACGTGAACAAGAAGACTCATTTGACTTTGTAAAAACGAGAGCTAAGGAAGAAAATTCAGTGTGAGAAGGTGACTTCAAGGTGCTCAATGAAGATTCATAGCAACCCTTGTTGGATTACTGAGAGGGGGGGTGAATCAATAATAGAGCAATCTAATCCTTTTCAACTGTATAATGCAAGTGTTATATCAATGTAGAATTATCATCCAATATTTGCAGAGTAAATAAACAATGAACAAATGAACAATCATACACATACACAGTAAACTAGTGTTTTTACGTGGAAACCCAAAGAGGGAGAAAACCACATAATGATTTTTCTTATATGTCTTGAAGAATTACATTCATTGGAAGCACCAACTTCCTTTGTTTTCTAGCTG
>ML784016.1:417865-458681 GCA_009831015.1 Picea engelmannii
CTTTGAATTATAGTACACTCATCACTTCACTTTATTATTTACCTTCTAAAAATCTCTTAAACCACTTTGACTACTTTGACCTTTTGGGGCTTCTAGATGACTCATGAGGGTTCTCCAACTTCACATGGACATAACTCTCTAACCGCGAGGAGTTATGTGATGCTCCACATACCAATGGAAATGGCATGACATGTACTATCCATATAGAATAGTATTACCTAAAAATATATCAAAACTCATACCGTTATACATCAAACAAACTTCGGTCCATCACCCAAACCTGGGTTCTCCAACTTCACATTGCCATAACTCTCTAACCGTGAGGAGTTATGTGACGTTCCACATACCATCGGAAATGGAGTGACATGTAATATCCATATAGAATAGTCTTAACTTAAAATATATTAAAACTCATACCATTATACATGAAACAACCTTGGGTCCATTACCCAAACCTTTGTGCTACCAAAATTCGCTACCAGACTTTCTCCAAGGGTTGACGTCAATCACTAAGGGTTGAAATCAATCTACAATATCACTCTCCAATGGTTGAAATCAATGACAACCAACAATCGATACCAACTATCCATCAACCTAAGCCAACTGTTTGACAATCTCCCCTTTTGGCATTGATGGCAACACCAACATTGATGGCAACACTTAGTCATGATAGCATTCATGCTTATACTCCTCATCAATATTTTTATCTCCCCCCCTTTGACATCAATGGAAAAGGGTATCTCTCTTTGGGGCTGCTCCCACTGATTGAACTCTCCTTGGGACTGCTCCCCCTGTCTACATGCCTTTGATTTTTCTTTGTGTTTATAAGTCTTTGATTACTCTCTCTCCCTTCATATGAATAATATCTTCCCCTTGGACAAAGGGTATCACTCTGAAATCATATCGCTCATTCTTCCCTTGTGACAATATATTAGCACAGGGGCAGACCCATGGTTCAACGCTTCAACAATGCACCAACAAAACCCTAACTATCGGCCCTTTCGGCAACACCTGCGAAGCAGATGAAGTCTCACCCGAGGTAGAGGCAGGGGGGGTTGCAGGACTCAAGTGTCTACAACCTAGCCGAGACACAAATCTATGATCACAATACTTAATAGAGCACTTAGCAGTTAATATTCATTAGTCTTTAACCCTTTATTCACATCGCAGGTAAAACACGAATTACAGAATAGCACAATATTCAACAAGATCTAACACATCCAAGCACTTAGCACATAGAAATAGATCAGATCTAGCATTCATTCATATCTCTAAGAAATAAGCTACTCTATCAGATGTATCTACATACATAAACATTACAACACTAAGCATAAATCACATCAATCACATAGAGCAATCACAACACAGGATATACGTGGTTCACCCCCAGCGTGGGGCTACGTCCACCAACTCTTTGTCTTCTTTATTATCTTATTTAAATCTTCTTACTTGCACAGAGCCACAAAACCAACTCCGCATAGGACAGGAGATCTGCGTGCACCTCACCAGATCCTCCTTCCTCGAGCTTGGCACAACACAAATCCTTCTTACAATCACTTGCACTTAGCTTTGCAAGTTCTCAACACACAGTATGCACAAAGCATTCACAACTATTTGCACTTAGCTCACTAGCTTACAAATGACTCCTTCATACATCGCCTAGCTACTTATTTATACATTACAAAAGGGGCCTAAACATGGGTAAGACCCATGGGACGACATCACATACCCATTATATAAACCCTAAACCTAAAAATCTCGCAAAAAGGGGCGAGATCCCGCAATCTCCGCTTCACCTGGGCGCTCTGTCTTTGACCAGATTGTTGAAGTCCCAAAAATGGTCAAACAAAACCAAGGTTATCCAAAGCTTGGACGAGGGAAACAGGCCCCCAAAACTCACCTGTGACTCTTCCTGAGTCACTATGATCTGGGAAATTCTGCTTCGAAGGCCTCAAGCTTGGCTCGAGCTGCCTCGACTTGCTACTTCACTAGAGCCTCCTTTTCAGCGAACTCCTGAATAAATTTCTTGGTGATAGGCCCTTTCAAGCATTGTTCCACCATGGTGACCACTTGTTTCAGCTGTGCACCTTGTTCCTCGATCTATTCAAAAAGTGTGCAGGCTTCATCCTGTACCGGCTGGAGTCTTTGGGTCACTTCCATGACTTTACTTTGAATGGCATGGACCTGTTGCAAAACTGTGCACTGTTCTTGTGACTTTTTCATCTTCTCAACCACTAACAATACCTTCAACTATGCTTGCACTGCTGCTTCTTGTTGCTTTTCTTCCTGGAGCTGTGACTCCAATGCCCATAGTTCAAGATCCTCTGCAAGACTATTATAAGTCTGCACACTTCAATTGCTTAATTTCTTGCATTCTAAGGTCAATGCCTTGATTCTTTTGACTGCGCTCTAAGCAATTTCTTTCCTCTGATCTCGCACTTCCTGCAGAGTGCTTGGCACTGCTTGCAATTCTAGTTCTGGTACTCTTTCTTGGAGCTGTTGAATGGCTTCAACGAGCTTCCCCACTTTTCTCTCAATTGTTTCCTCTTCCATCTGTGCCAGGCCCGACACAGAGCGAAGTGCTCTAGTGATTGATTCTTTAACTCCAATTTACTCTATGAGAAACTATTCTTTTTCCTTTTGGATCTGCGCTTTATCCTCTACAAACTTCGCCTGGAGGTCTTCTTTCTCTTGCTACGCAATCAGACATTGCTCTAAGGATTCCTCCTTTGCTTGCTTTAATTCTTCTATGGCTTGCTCCTTTTCCTCCTGGACCCGAAAAAGGTGAGCCTCTGTTGAATCTACTAATCTACGTAGCTAGGTAGGCTCATCTCCTACTTCTATGCCCCCTGATGACAATGGCGTAGTAGACACTGTGCGGCTCGAATAAAGAGCCTGTTGTACCCCTTTGAGCTCTGTCTCGATCCTGTCGAACATTGTCTCTTGTTTGGCTTCACTTCATTGCAAAATGTCCTCTGAGGTATCTGATACAGCGACAATGATGAGGTCAATATCATCCACCGTGAGCACAGTCTGTAATGGAGGTTTATTGGCTCGTGACTTCTTCTGTGCTGAGGATTTCTTTGGGAAACCTTTCTTTTCTTTGACGTCTCAGCTTCTGTAAGGGGATCTTTAGGTGATGTCACTTCACCCTGTTTCTACTTGTCTTCTTCCTCTTCATCCTCTTTTTGTTCTACTTCGTCAGCCCCTCCTCCTCCAGGTGACTCTGACGCAGCTTCCTCCGATGCATTGTTTATTTCCTACACCTCTTCCTTCTTTTTCTTCTTACTCCTACTGGGTCCATCATAATCTTCTCGAGTGACTACAGGAATTCTTATGAGGTCGGGGTTGGAGATTTCTGTCTGTTCGAATGGTACAAAGAATTTTGCAAGCCATTCCTTGGTTATTTCCTCCATATCTTCCTCGGTGAGTTTGTAATAGGACTGGAGCTCTTCCTTGTGTTCGTCTCCACGTGCAGTGATGTAAATGAAATGCCTGTCTGCGTGAAACTTCTCTATTGGCTTCAACCTATGAAGTGTATTCGGCGTCATGCGAGGGAAGGATTTAATGGCTCTCTTCAGCTACAAGTAGTAGGTGTGGAACACTACATTGGACTTCCATTGCTTTGCCATGTCGCTCGAATACCAAAGGGTAGTGAACCTCACGACCAGTGATTCAGAGGGTTCGACTTTGGGGAAGGTTTCTCCTGCTGGCATCTCCCAAGTGACAAAGCCAATGAGGATCAACAACCAGCTGAAGTGAAACTCGTAGCCCTGTTCCTGTGCTTCTTGAAAATCCTACTCCAACTGGTTGACGAGGTATCTCACCTAGTTCATCTGCATGCCTTCAACGCATTTTCTTGCGAGGTCGACAACAAACCCCGTGAACTGCATTGGTCTGTTCTTCCTAACGATTCTACCAGCGATCAACTGGCAAGCTAGGCACACTGTGCCATTTTGGATGGAGGCTACCTTGTCACCCCGCTTCCCTTTCTCCACATCACCATAGGTGTCTTTTATTCATTGCGCCAGGGCGCGATCTGCAGCCTTCCCTTGGTAAAAATCCAGAGGATCCGGTCCTTGCATGCTTAATCCAGTGATCCGATGGATCAACATCGGATCTACAGTGATGGGTTGATCCAACCATAGGTAACCTCCATGGAAGCATGACAGGAGGAGTTTAACACATGCGTTAACCTCCCGAGGTCTGTCAAAGTGTGGTATCTTCATCACATTAAGGATTGTTGTTCTTGCGATGTCCATGGTCCACGACTGGGGGATTATCTTTGACTTCTTCCCCGTTGTATTGGTCAAGTACTTGTGTGGTGCGAGCATGCCATAGTTCTTGCGGTCTCCTAAGTTGAAGTCACTAATCTTCATCCTTAGAATCTATCATAACTGTGGTCCGACTGTGTGTATCCCCTTCGGTAGGTACGCAGTGATCAGTGTATAGTCGAAGTCCCTCGAGACGCTGTCACGACTAACTGCGCCAGCTAGATTCGGGATATAGTCGGGTGGGACCGATGGTGTTATCAGATAAATTGGTAGGTGTGGACACTAATTGATCTCCTTAGACCCACCTAGATCTAGAACAAAACACACAAGAACATGACGCTTTCCTTAAGTTTTAAATATTGAATTTACTAACTAAAGAGAGATAGGTGACATACCATTTAAATGTCGCTTCCTCTCGCCATCGCCATCCTAGATCCGTTCCAACGCTCATACAATGATGAACCTACAAAAGAACGCAACCAACCAAAGTGACAGTAATAGCATGAACTCAATATAAACCTATGTATGTGATCAAGGAATCATACAATAAAACACAACAAGCTTTATAGGAAAGAATCATATTACTGTATCATATTAAATGTGAAAGAGAGATTACAACCATGGCCTTGATGTCGTAAGGCCCCTTCCATTTGTCCTTCCTTCCCCACACATTTCTTGCTCCAAGAATTCTGAGAGCACAGATCTGATAATATTCACAATCTATCTTGACAAAGGCAAAACTCAAAGACACTCCACCCAAGCTAATAATTCCAAGCCAAATCCAACTTAGCCCTTCTCCATGAGAGCTCCTCTCCTTTTATAAGCTGAAGAGGATAAGGTGAGGAGGTTAGGATGATCCCACTAAATCATGAAAGCAAGTAAGATCCAAACCATTCGGATGCCACCTCACCATGGAAGTTTCTCCTTCTAGAAGATTCGAGAAAACACTCGTTTTTCCCACGTGTAAGCATTCTCGCAACCTGCCTATAGAGCAGACTGCGAACTCCTCGTGACCTAGCTATGATGCAGCCTACGAGAATCGGGCATTCTCACACCCTAGCTATAATGCGGCCTGCGAACTTCCTTTTTTATAGGGTTTTTACAAAGGAAAATGCAACTTCTTTTCTCAGGAAAAGTTCTTCTCCCTTCTCTCTTCATGAACTCAGGCCACTGACCCCTCTGAACGCAATAGATAGGTTTACATCATTAACGATCATAGGGATGATGAAAATAATGTGTAACAGAGAGCCCCCCAAAGTTTGAAGTTATAACAGAGTGATAGCTGAAATACTTTTTCGAGTGTGTGTGTAGGGAACAAGGAACAGTCAGTCGGAAACCTGCCAACAAACAAGGAAATACAGTACAATAATATATCATCACTGAGGTAGGCATTACCATACTCAGAATACAAATGACTCAAATAATAAATGTCGAATTGCGAAGATCCATGTCAAGTAAGACAGGTCATGGCCACCAAACATACACTGTGGATCCATGCCAATATGACTCAAATATGAACATAGCCACCAAAAATACACTGTGGATCTATATATTAAAGACTCAAATTTGAACATAGCCACCAGACATACACTGTGGATCTATGCACCAATACAATCTGAATATACTCCAATGCAACCTGAATCTGACAGAAAAGATCCAGGGTCTTCATATCCACCACTCTATAGTATGAATCTAACCATGCGAATACATGTGCTGGAGTCGAACATGGTAGAAACCACTTGATTACAACTCAATGATGAGAACCCTTAACAAGTGCGAGGGAAATCACCATTAATGTCAATGACTCCCAAGGTACACTAGTACAATCCAACAAATGTGAATTAATGAGATGAAGTCGAACACTCGGTGAAATCTCCCGATCAGGGGTCAATAATGAAAACCCACTGTCGAAAGCGAGGAAACCTACCATTGAGGCATGAAATTTTCAAGGTACCAATTAGTTTCTAAGTCTGATTCCTGGATAATGAGTTGAAGTCGACAGGAAAAGACTTGTCACATGAGGGCCTTAATGTATCCCCCATCAATGACACGAAACGGGTCAAAATATTTGAGGCAAATTAGAGTAACAAGTGATTTAGGACTGACTCAGGGATGGCCGACGCAATAGAAGGCTTACAGACTACAGAAATGGCCAACGCAATAGAAGGCTTTTCGGGTTGAACATCTCTTTTGAACATGTTGATGATACGACAATTGTCTTGGAAACACTGACTCAACAACAGGGATCATAGACCAATTTGTAATCTTATAAAGGAGTATGATCAAGAGACAAGTGGATTTTCCAACCTAGACACAAGGTGAGTGAAAGGGTGTCATGTTCAAAAGCGACTCTTCCATGGAATACAGGTTTAGACATATTTCTTTCCCAATTTCTTCCCCCACTATTTCTGGCGAGTACCTCTTTATTTTTACGCAAGCTTGAGGAGGATAACATATGCTTGTAATGTAAGCTCATCCTTCGGATGAGTCCCTCAGAGTATGTTTAATGAACCCTAGGAAGAAGTGTTTCAGTCCCATATAGGCCTTTCGATGTTTGTTTTACGAGTCCAAAGAAAGAAAACTCGGGGGTTTTTCATGTTTAGAGAGTCTGAAAAGCACTCAAAGAAAACTCTCTCAGTTCCTTTTTTGTAAAGTAGTCTGATGAGACCGAAAAAGAGATAAACTATCACTCAACAGATGTTTTCTTCAAATACTTTAACGAGCGTGAAGAGAACCAGGTCACTCGGCAATCTTTTCATGTTTAGAGAGTATGAAAAGAGCTTAAAGGAAACTCCAGGGGGTTCCTTTTTCGTATAACCTTTACGAGTCCAAAAAAGTGATAAAAGTATACTTGGTTACATTCTCACGTATTTACGAGCACAAAAAAGAACAAAGACAAACCTCGGTAACTTATTCTCATGTATTTACGAGCATGAGAAAGAACAAAGACTAAGGTCGGGATTGTTTTCATTTCTACGCAAGCTTTAAAACAAAACAAAACTATGCTTGGACCTAGTTTCATTTTTACGCAATCTTGAACCAGAGGGAATTATGCTTGAGGTAAGTGGTTTCATTTTTACACAAGCTTGAACCATAGAAAACTATGCTTGGACTTCCCAACACATAACACAGGGATGGTTGGTACTTAGCCCCCAGCTTAAGAAACTATCGGCTCTAAATTCAGCATGAAGTCTAGAGGCTGGAAGCATTGCCCCCCAAGCTTCATTTCATCCAACTGCAAAGGAGAACGAAATGAATCTTCAAATACTAGACGAAGGACTTGACTCAAATAGAAAGGCGGAAAACTATTTCATTTTTTAATGAGCTTGACACAGAAACAAGAACTATGCTCATAACCTCTGTTTCATTTTTTAACGAGGTTGCCATAGAGACGTAAAAACTATCCTCGTAACAGGTTTCATTTTTTAATGAGCTTGAGATCAGGAAATCATGCTCGAAGACCTTTATTTCATTTTTTAACGAGGTTGTCTCAGAGACGCAAAAACTATCCTCGGCACTGGTTTCATTTTTTAATGAGCTTGAAATCAGAAAACCATGCTCAATGACCTCTTCTTGATCATGGCTTCCAAGAGGACAATGCTCTGGAAACACACCATGTCAAGGGATGAAAATCGGTGATGGCCTCCAAGAGATCTTCACTTGACGGAAGAAACACACTCTGGAAGAAACACATGTCGAGGGTTGTGATAGGGGTAAGGAGATCAAACTCTAAAGACCCTATCGAAGATATAACCATGTCAACTACTGGATCTAGGTCATCAAAATTTGAAGTCATGGGAGACAATGCCACATAATTAACATGTGGTGGGGGTGATACCATCTGCATATAAGAACCATTTAGGGAAGCAATCCAGTCGAGGTCAACGAACGAAAGTTGATCAACAGTCACAACTCGTCCATCGTGAGGGAAAGATATCACACGAAAAACAATAGACACAATAGCTTTCATGGCATAGACATAATCTCGCCCAAGGAGTAAAGTGAAATCTAAGGGTTCTTGGACTACCATGACGTCAATAAAGACAATTTTCCCTCCCAAAGTTACAGGAAACTAAGGAAGGGTTCCTAAAGGTTGACTAGTTCTTCTGTTAAAAGATAACAGATTATGCGTAACCGACACAAGATGAGGAAAACCCAAATCTTGCCAAGAAAAAGAGGACAAAATACTAATGGATGCACCTTCATCTATCAGTGTCTGAGGAACGTCCTGACCACAAAATTTCACTGTAATCTAGAAAGGAATGTGAGGGGGAAGACAAGGTCCAGTTAGCACACCCTAATTAAAAAGGATGGCCTCATTACTTGGAGGGGGTGTCACGGGAGAAGGAGGAATACCCCCCAACACAGAAGAGTCTGTATCAATGAGAAAAACGTGGGTAGTATTGGGTTTACTCTCGAGCGAGAGAGTAGGATCGACCGATGACGAGATCGGATTGACCACTTTGTTAACACTCTCTAAAGGGAGAGTGGGATCGACCGAGGATGGGATCAGATCGACCACTTTTTCAACTAGTTCAATTAAGGATGTGACCAGATTGACCACTTGATCAACCAGACTGACTAACGGGGGAACCAGATTGATCATTCCATCAACTGCAGGTGGGTTGAGAGAAAGCTTGCGATAAGCAGCTAGAAGTTGAGGTTGTGAAATAGTCATGTCTTCCAGAAATTTCGAGGCTTCGTCCATACGAGGGCAAAGGTGAGTTAGATGGCTCCCTTTGCATAACATGCATGGAACTTGACTCTACTTTTCTTCTTCTCAACACTATCTTGACTAGTTGACGGGAGGTCATCAACATGTTGTTCAGAGGCTGATGACACGGGTTGGCGAGGGTGTGTAGACCAAGCTTCTATAACCTTCGATAGACCAGGGCAATCCTTAATAATATGGCTACCCTTACAAAGCCCGCAGGGGTACTTGGGCTTACGAGTTGTTTGGGTGATATTGACATCATCAACACTCCCAGCACGAGTAACAGTAACTGGTTGTTTTCCAACATGTTTGACAGTGGTTGGAAGTTTGGATCCTTGCTTAATTTTCTTCTTCTTCTTATTCACCGGGTTACTAGCTTCAGAACTTTCGCTCGACGAAGAAGATGAAATGGAAGGTGACCTTGCAAGAGAAGAAGGCGAAGAAGACCTTACTGGTGAAGAAGGTAAAGGATCACCATGAGGTTGATGTTCTTGGGGGGAAGTGCTTATGACTGAAGCACTTACTGCATTTGGGATTACCTGAGTGGAAAACAACCACACCGGCAATCCAATCATGAGACCTGGAAGGCTCAAAGTAGCGATGTGAGGAGGACCAATGTTTCCATAAGAAGGAAAAACAAAAGGTTCCCCTAAAGTAGAGGTTCCTTCATTGGTCATTTCGGGAACTGACGCCATTAAAAACAAAAATCCAATCTAGATTTCGTTAGGGAAAACAAACAACACACGCTAAAAATCTAGTAAGCAAGCAAGCAAACAAAACCTTCTCACAATGAACTCACTAGTTGGTGATGAAATCCAACGTCGCGGGAACAAAGAAAGAAGGGGCTGAGATAGAGCAGGGGGAAAAGTTACGTTGACGACCTGCTTAATGGACTTACACCCTGGTGCAAGCTCCCACACATAATCGTAGGTATACCCTCCAAGGAGCCCGAGTGAGTTTGGCCAACGTCGATTCCAGGTACCGTGAAGACTTTTCCCTCCACAGTCACCTCGTGTAAAGACCCTAAAGAGATCGGCCACTAAGGTTACCAATTACGACAATGATGCCTGGAGAAACGATCGATAGTCCAATCCACGTGCAAAGGCAGGGTATCTAGCTCAAAATCAACTTGAAAGGCTTCCACTCATCATTGTGGGTATACCTCTCAAGCGACCCCCATAATACGTGCAATCTCTACACCAAGACCAACAAAGCAAGGTGAGTAACTCTGCTAGTCTTAATGCGACCTCGTGATTGACCCTTATGTGAGAAGGGCTTCCCAGGACAAAATGAAGTAAGTGGATTTAAATCTCCCTATCACAAGATACTATGTTTGTTTGCAGCTTTGGAAAGTTATCTTTCACACCTATTCCAAAGCCCTACAACTAATCTAGTGTAGGTTTCCTACCAGAAAATATAAAAATGTCTAATCAATTTTTATAAGCGCTTTATTTTTAAGGTTGTCGTTACTCAAAAGGAAAATGGCATGGACAATATGGTGTTTTGACCAACTCGAAAGTTATGCAAAGAGATGAAGATGTAATCTTTTCATTTCAATGAAAGCTATGCTATGAGAAGGAGAAAACATTTATCATTCCCATATACACAATGTCCCAAAATCTTAAACTCATCAATATCAAGATTCTCAATAAATGAGAAAAAGGTATTGTACACCAATGCACGATTCATGACAATTTTTGGAATTTAAGACCAAAAAATGCCAAGAATCATGCAATTTCACTACTTCAAATGCAAGGATGCCCCCAATCTAATATAAAGCAAGAAATTAAATATTTTTGTTTCAAAAATTTCACTAAAAGCAATAATGAACTTTGTTAAAACAAAGAGACCCAAACTAAAAGTTTTCTTTTAAAGCGAACTATTCAGAAGAAATCTGATCTCTCCCTAAACAATTCTAAAGAAAACACATGCTTTGTAATTGAAAGACACTCAAAACAAGAGACTAATCCTTCAAAACCAAACAAAGCAAAGATGGCTAAAAGCAACTCAAAGAATTTCAAGCAGACTGTAAACAGATCAATATAGGCTCCAAAAGTTCAATCCATCCGATCAAAGCAAAACTGGGCATCAAAAAGACATGAAGACCTAATCCAAAACTTTTACAAATGAGTTCACAGCCTAGTAGTGTGGTACAGTGCGAGAATTAGGGATTCTAGCAGTTTAGATACAGGTAGGGTGCGAGAAGGTCGCATTGAACTGAACAATAGGGTGTGAACATCAATGATTCTTGTAGGCCACAGAGAGGTACAGTGCGAGAAGGTTTGTAATCAAGAAAAATTTGGAAAAATGACAAAAAATTTGAGTGAACTTTTAGATCCAGAGAGTCTGGATGGATCTCCCACAGACTCAGAGAGTATAAATCAAGCAAGCAAAGCAAGGGAAACTAGACTAACTAGGAAACAATCTATTCCCCAGTATGGTCGCCAATTTTTTTATCGGATAAATCGGTAGGTGCGGACACTAACTGATCTCCCTAGACCCACCTAGATCTAGAACAAAACACACCAGAACATGATGCTTTCCTTAAGTTTTAAATATTGAATTTACTAAATAAAGAGAGATAGGTGACATACCGTTTAAATGTTGCTTCCTCTCGCCATCACCATCCTAGCTCCGTTCCAACGCTCATACAACGATGAACCTGCAAAAGAACACAACCAACCAAAGTGATAGTAATAGGATGAACTCAATATAAACCTATGTATGTGATCAAGGAATTGTACAATAAAACACAACAAGATTTATAGGAAAGAATCATATTACTATATCATATTAAATGTGAAAGAGAGATTACAACCATGGCCTTGATGTCGTAAGGTCCCTTCCAATTGTCCTTCATTCCCCACACACTTCTTGCTCCAAGAATTCTGAGAGCACAGATCTGATAATATTCACAATCTATCTTGACAAAGGCAAAACTCAAAGACACTCCACCCAAGCTAATAATTCCAAGCCAAATCCAACTTAGCCCTTCTCCATGAGAGCTCCTCTCCTTTTATAAGTTGAAGAGGATAAGGTGAGGAGGTTAGGATGATCCCACTAAATCATGAAAGCGAGTAAGATCCAAACCACTCGGATGCCACCTCACCATGGAAGTTTCTCCTTCTAAAAGATTCGAGAAAACACTTGTTTTTCCCACGTGTAAGCATTCTCGCACCCTGCCTATAGAACAGACTGCGAACTCCTCACGACCTAGCTATGATGTAGCCTGTGAGAATCGGGAATTCTCACACCCTAGCTATAATGCAGCCTGTGAACTTCCTTTTTTATAGGGTTTTTACAAAGGAAAATGCAACTTCTTTTCTCAGGAAAAGTTCTTCTCCCTTCTCTCTTCGGGAACTCAGACCACTGGTCCCTCTGAAGGCAACAGATAGGTTTACATCATTAATGGTCATAGGTATGATGAAAATAATGTGTAACAAATGGGATGAGCTTCACGTTTTCCAAGTCATCATGATGCTTGCTCCATTTCTCTGTCGCAATTCGGGATGGCCTAGATCGATGTCTAGTCGTTGGAGATGCTTGCATTCCTCTCGTCGACAAGGCATGTACTCCTGTGGATAGGACCTTCTCAACCATGAGGTATATTAGGATCTCTTCGACGGATTTCTCTACTGCGCTAAGGTCACTTGACATACATGCTCATGATCAAATGTCTCAGATAGGTGGACAAACTCTCAAGGTGAGGTCTCAATAAGCACTGCACGAAAGCAATTAGTTCTCTTTGGGCTTGGATAATCACAATTCACAAAAGTGTCCTCGGTGCAACATTCGACGGATTAAATAGACAACGTCGTAACAGATTCCTCCAACGGGCAGGAACGCCTCAATAAATACAATTTCATCCTTTATGGCGTGGTCCCAACGGTCCTATGGCGAACCTTCTGGCAATAATTGTGTTTCTAGCCATTCTGGAGTGTCGTTCTAATGGTCGGGATGCCTCCAATAGTTATATTGCTTCACTATGGTGAAGTGTCAGTCTACGATGTTCTTCTATTCTGGCGAGGTTCAAGTTCTGCAAGCCTTCCTTCTACGAAGTCCTCTCTAGAACCTCCTGCAATTTTTCTAGATTTGCTTTCTTCTTACTGAGATTTCTTGCTTTCTTTCCTGTGATATTCGTCTTTGGATTCCTCTTTCCATTATTGTTTTTATCTTCTCTTAGTATAGTAACTTCACAATGTTGAGGATCTTTCACAAGTTTCGGGGATAATACTTCTTCTCTTACTATTTCTGGAGTAGGTTCTCTACTCTCCTGCATGGATAGGTTCTTTAAGCCTTCTTGTGTTCTTTCAACTTCGACAACCAGGTCTCTAGCCCTTAGTTGCTTCGACTTGTCCTCCTATTCTTACATTAGTCTCGCTATTTTTCATAGTCATGAAATCCCTTAATTATTTCTTTCTCTGCTCTATGGCTACCTCTTCTTCTTTCCTTCGGATCTGATCTCTCTCAATCCAAGTCTTTCCTAACAAAATTGAAAAAGGAGCCCCGTTCTCAACAAACTTATTGACCTCAAATTCTTCTTTTGTCGATGTTCCATGAACAACCATAGGTACATGGGAAAGTCTTCCACATAGGTTTATCATCTTTCCTTTAAACACTCCTATTCCTCCCAATGAAAGAACCATAGAAGGCTTTCCTAAAATTTCCCAAGTACTTTCTGTAATGATATTAACCTATGTTTCTACGTCCAATACACAGTCTATGTCAAAGTCTCCTATTCTTGTTTCTATGCATTGCTTCTCTTTTAAGATTTCTGGTAAACTGATGTCTCTGTGATCATTCAGTGTGTCTTTCATCTGCAATAATATGGCCTCTGATTCTTTTTGGTTCTTTGGTATATCCTTAGTCTCTTGACCTTCCTCATGGTTTTCTTGTCTCGTGTTCATCTTTTCAACTTTAGCAATCATTCTAGGGAAATCTAAAACTTCATGCCCAGTAGCTTTACAACAAAGACAAATAGGACCTCTACCAGGGCATTCCTTAGCAAGATGTACCGGTCTTCTGCAGCTATAACAAAGAGTCAATCCTCTCTTTCTCTTAAACGATCCCCAACATTTCTTGTACTGTGCACTGGGATCACAGTGATAGACCTGCAAAAAATTCTTTCTAGGGTCCTGCATCCACTTGTTAGTTCAAAAATTATTTCTATGCATAGGAACAACATATCTTTCACTAGCTTTATCAGATCTATTCATATCGAATCTTCCTTCTTCTAGTTGTGCCCTAGTTTTCAGACTAGGAAAAAATCTATCAAGTATACCTAGATCCATTCTTTCGAAACAAAAATTTCCACTTATCTTACCTTTATCAGAGCACAAAGATTTAATATCTTACCTCTTTCTTTAAATCAAACTTCTCTTCTTTTAGCACAAAGCTTCGCAAGTCAAGTAGAATTTTGCGCACTACAACAACACATCTACGCACAAAGATTTCTCTTTTCTTTAGTTCCCAACAATCACAGTTTAAGGTCACGTCAACGAAACCATTTGTTGGCACAGGGGCAAACCTAGGGTTCAATTCTTCAATAGCGCACCAACAAAACCCTAACTTGAGAAACAAAAATTCCTTGGTTTATTTGAAATATATGAAGACCCAAAAAGAAGGATAGTTCTCCAGGTAATGACATTTCAAATTCATTCTACATATCCTTTGCAAATTTCTGGATTAACCTGTCAATAGTACTTCCAAAACAATATCATCAACATAAATTTCAATTAATAAAATATTACCTTGAGTTACCTTGATGTAGAGGTTGTTGTCTGCGCTTCCTTTCCATAGTTTGTAGGGAGTTTTGTCATTGTTGTTTTTTAGCATTACTCTGTTTTGAATGTGAACTGATGCATGCACTACATGTGTCCAAAAAATACCTTTCAATTTGGAATCCATTAGCATTGTTCGAGCCATTTCTTGTGTAATTATCATCCATTATGATAATGTTCCTTTGTCTCTGAACCACTCTATGAACCAATATATGAATCCATGGTCTCGTCCATTGTCATATATATGTCCAAACCTGCTAAGTATTATTACAAATCCATCTCTGTTCATACTATCCAAGACTTTAATTGCACAACTGTCCATAATGTTGACCCATTTATCACTATACTATCATGAAGTCTTGATTAATCTATCAAGCTGTACTTATGCTAACTGACTGCTCTGGATCTATCTTCTCAAACTATGCAAGTTGCTGGAAGGATGGTTCTTTGGTCTGTCACAACTATCATATAGACTCCCCATGTCTAATATTCATATTACCTGGTAGTCTCTAAGTCGGATGGCTCAGAACAATTCCTACTCTGATGTGTATTCATCATCATCTTCATTGGTAGATTCATCATCTCTCTGAGCTCTAACTTCTTTCTTTCAGTCTGTGGATTCATCTTTCACTACAATTCCTGAAAGTACAATCTCTTGAACTTGTTCCTTATTTACATGTCCTTCTTTTCTTTCAGTTATTTTCCAAACCTTTCTGTATCTAACATCTTTCTTTTTCTCTGTAGAATTTTCTTCATCTCTTTTTATTGCCAATCTTGCAATCTCTAGGACTTGGTCTTTGTTCAACTTCTCTTCGTGTTTTCTTATCCACACTTTATGACATCTGATATCAATGTTCTCTTTCATGGAAGTATCGATCATGCGTCTACAATGACTAGCTATGTATCCATAGTTATGACATTTGTAACATTCAATGTTACGTGGGGCCACATAGGCATTTCTTGCTTGAACATTTATTTTATAATCCTTGCAATATGAAATCTCATGTCCAAAGTTAGTCCAATAAAAGCAATGACCATAAAATAAATTTGCATACCTGGGAGTGCATGATCTTCTTTGTGGTGTAGTACTTCTGAATTTTTGCCTTGACTGATCATGATCATGATTAAAGCTTCTTTGTGGCTTGAACATGGATGGTCTTCTTGAATATGTATCTTTATTACTTTTCTTAGATTTTGGTTGACCATGATTCCTTCCTTTGAGTACTTCTACATAACTCTTTTTATTTTCTTCATTCTTCTTTTCTAACAACGCAGAGTGCTTCTCTTCATTTTCTACAACTGATGTGGATGTTTTTGTCTCTTCAACGTTCTTGTTGAGCTTGACTATTTTGACTCTTGGTGTGACAACTTCATCTTCAAGATTATCAACCTCTTCTTCTTTCTTCATTATCCGAGACTTCATGACCTCTTATGTTCTCTTTGCTTCTTCAAGTTGGATTTTCAATGTAATTATTTCTTCTTCCAATCTTCTCTCTTCTTGACCAAAATCTTCTTCAAGTTGGTTTAAGTCATTGGTTCTTTCCTTGAGATGATCCATCGATATATTTTCTCTCTTTTCTGCTTCTTCCTTTTGTGTTGCTATGTTGGCTTCTAAACATTTATTTTGATATTCTAGAGTTTCTTCAATTCTTCTGGCCTCTTCTAGTTGAGCTCTTAAATTCTTGATGACATGTTGATCCTTTTCGGAACCTTGAACACTTTCCTTTTGCTTCATCAATTCTTTCTTGGATGACTTGTTTTCTTCTCCTTCTTTCTTTAGTTATTCAATTGTACTGATCAATTTTTCTCTGTAATCAACTTATGCTTCTTCATACTCTTCCTCTTCTAAATCCGTCTGACATGATGAACATCTTTCTTCTTGTTCTGTATTTGCATCTTCTTTGACATTTTCTGAATTTGCGATGGGTGAAGAATATATGTCATGTAACTTATCCCAAAGTTCTTTGGTTGATGAACATTTACCAACCTTTTCTCTTATCGGATTAGGTAATCCTTCCCAGATGAAATCTAGTGCTATTTTTTTATTCTTCTTCAATTCCTTCTTGGCTACAATCTTTGCCCTTTTTGAACTATCATATCCTATAACAAATGATAGCCAAATATAATGTCCATGTTCCTGTAAAAATACTTTTGACCTTCTGCTCGACATCTCATACTTAAAACCATTCTGACCATTAAACATTGGTACTCCATTCTCATAATAACCCATGATCTCATTCTAGTGGTTAAACTGTTTCCTGAAGGAATCGGCTTTGATACCAATTGTTGGATTACTGAGAGGGGGGGTGAATCAATAATAGAGCAATCTAATCTATTTTAACCATATAATGAAAGTGTTATATCAATGTAGCATTATCATCCAATATTTGCAGAGTAAATAAACAATGAACAAATGAACAATCATACACATACACAGTACACCAGTGTTTTTACATGGAAACCCAAAGTGGGAGAAAACCACATAATGTTATTTCATATATGTCTTGAAGAATTACATTCATTGGAAGCACAAACTTCCTTTGTTTTCCAGCTGCAACTGGAAGGAGTCTCCAACCCCCTAGTTTCTCAAGCTACAACCTGAGGGAAGCTCTAATTCCCCAATTCTTTGGCTACAACCAGAAGGAGGCTACAACCCCCTACGATCTTCGGCTACAACCACATGTCCTTGCCCCATCCAACCACCATGACATATAAGTAGAAATATGGAACCACTGTGACACTATCACTGTGAGATATACTGATGTAAACCTATACCAATCAACCTGCATCAAACAACCTGTACCAATAACATGAACCATGCATCAACCATGCATAAACATGCACCTCAACCTATTATCAACCTGTACCATAAATAAGTGCATCAACCATGCACCAAACCTGTACAAATAACATGTCACAACATCATGTCCAAACAACCTATCACAACAACTTGTCTCATCAATATTATCAACCAAATCAGATCTACTCACCAAGACAACTCTCAAATATGTGCATCAACCAAGCATAACACAACAACTCATAATCATCACTAAGATCAATATGTGCTTCTAATAATATACCAATACAAGTATGCTACATCATCCATAAACCATGTGTCAACAATACTACTAACAAGTGTCTCCAACCATGTATCAAGTATGTACCAATCATGTATCAAATACTCATGAACTATGACTCATCAAAATGTACCAACATCATCAACTATACACCTCATGTATGTGCCAACTCATCAACTACTTGTCTCAACTATGTACCCAACATGTACCTCAACCAAAATCCCTCATCAATTTCATCATCCAAATCTGATTTGTAACTTTGTAATAGACCTGGTTTACATGATCACATACCTGCAGACTTTCCTTAACTTTAACAACAAGAGACTAGCATTTTCATCAAATTGTTCTTTAGTCTCACATGACTATTTTTGGATTAATCAACGACCCTAACTTGAAATAATCATAACTATGTACATGTAATGAATACAGATATGAAAATAGTACACAATGTTCTTAAGTGTGTTTTATGAAATTCCTCTAGGTGTCACTACTTGGAACCTCTCATAAAAGGAGTTATAGCAAAAATGGCATACCTTGTTGAATTCTGGCTTATTCTAGAGAGTGAACTTGTAGAGCGTGCCCCACACGGAATATTTGTTGTATGTATCTGAAAATTTCACACAAAATACTACAGACTGTACTCTAACCAACACTTCTGGTCTTACTTGATTTGGATCTTTATGAAGAAGTTATGATGTTTTTACCCGAAACACATGTTTTAGACTAGTTTTAGTACTAACCACAAACCCTATTTTCCACGGAGTGTAACTCCAAAACTACAACGACCCACAAACTGCAATTCGTACCACAACTACTTGGATATGTTTTCTCAATGGCCTATCAATTTCACGGTTTGAATCATTCTAGAAAAAAAATCTATTGCGTAAATGGTGAGATGACCTGTAAATAACATACCTTAGAAAGCATCATCAAAATAATTTATTCTCCCTTGAATTTCGGCCTTCTTTACTTCACCTTCTCTCTGAAATTCAGCTTAGATATCCTTTGGTTACCTCATTCACCTGTAGATATTCAATATAATCAAGTGTGATATGAAATGAGGAGCCTTTCCTCTTATTTATACTTTCATGTAGCTTCCTCAAGGGGTTACCTTTTAACCATGTTAACACACTTTTCTTATTTTAGGGTTAACCACTTGTCCAATTAGTAATTTATCCATTAAATTTATTATTTAAATAATTTATTTTGTATCCACTTTGACTTATAGTACACTCATCACTTCACTTTACCTAAAGGGGTTACCTTCTAACCATCTTAAACCACTTTCCTTATTTTAGGGCTAACCCACTTCTAACCACTTGTCAACTTAGTAATTTATCCATTAACTTTATTATTTGAATAATTTCTTTTGTATTCACTTTGAATTATAGTACACTCATCATTTCACTTTATTATTTATCTTCTAAAAATCTCTTAAACCACTTTGACTACTTTGACCTTTTGCAGCTTCTAGATGACTCATGAGGGTTCTCCAACTTCACATGGCCATAACTCTCTAACTGTGAGGAGTTATGTGATGTTCCACATACCACTGGAAATGGAATGACATGTACTATCCATATAGAATAGTATTACTTGCAACTATATCAAAACTCATACTGTTATCCATCAAACAAACTTGGGTTCATTACCCAAACCCGGGTTCTCCAACTTCACATGGCCATAACTCTCTAACAGTGAGGAGTTATGTGACATTCCACATACCACTGGAAATGGAATGACAGGTACTATCCATATAGAATAGTATTACCTTCAAATATATTAAAACTCATACCATTATACATGAAACAACCTTGGGTCCATTACCCAAACCTTTGTGCTACCAGAATTCGCTACCAGACTTTCTCCAAGGGTTGACATCAATCTACACTATCACTCTCCAATAGTTGACATCAATGACAACCAACAATCCATGCCAACTATCCATCAACCTAAGCCAACTGTATGACAACCCTTTCACGATTTAGCAAAATGACGCCACCAAAATTTGGAGCTCCTGGTCAGATTGCAAGGAAAACACGTAGTGCCACGAGGTCACCAAAAAATACAATAGCCGATGGGGCAAACAATCAACAGGAAGGAGTAGTGGAAGTGGATGAAATTCCATCTCTAGTCATCGAGCTGGTTAGTCCCACAATTGTAGAAGAACAACAGGTTCTAACAACATAGGTAATGGATGTCGACACGTGGGGCGAAACATAAAACCCTAACACAAAGAAAAACCTGGTGCAACAACTTGGATTAGGCACAAAACAACCACATATGCAACTAATTGAGGAATATGATGAAAGAACAAAGTTTGATGAAATACACCACCATGGAGCAGAGCCAACACAATAGTGAGAGGAACAAGTACATGTGGAGGATATCATGAACCAACAAGACTCAGACACAAAAGAAGATGAGGAAGAGAACCAGGTAGAAATGGCAAGGCCATCAGCAGGAAAGAAGAATACTAGGGAAAAACCTGTTGCACCAAGAACACTAAGCAAACATAAGGAGTTAACATTGTCATTGCCAAAAATACTTGATGGAGTCAAAGTAGTTGGTGACATGTTAGGGTCCATAAACAAATTGAAGTATGTTGATCACGATGTGGTAGATACATGGAAGTTCCCCGAGTTTGTGTAGCAAGTGTACATGGAGAGTAGAGGAGAGGGTCCATTAGGGGATCCCATTTTGGAACCCAAATAGTGGATTGCAGGACTTTATAACATAGGGATCATGAACCTGCTAAAGATTCCTCATTTTGGGAGAAGAAAAGATGTAAATGCCTATGTCAAACAACTGTTGGCACTAGTACATGGACGCATCTTATGGATGGAGAGGTCGATATCCATAGATGTAGACTTAATTGCAGAAATCATAGGTTTACCAATAAACAACGCAAAACTAGAACAATACATGGATGATAAAATCAAAGAGAAAGCTATGGAAGATGAGATCAAGACCAAATATGGGATTGACAGAGGTTCCATGGGAATTTTCATTAGACAGATAAATGATCCAATAACAAAGTTCATGATGAAATTGATGGCATGTAAACTTTTAAGGAAATGTCGCAAGGAGGAAGCCCCTATAGGAGTAATAGCAGTAGCCGCGCAGTGCGCAAATGGGAGTCTACTCAGTTGGGCTCCTTATCTACTAAATTTGTTTTTAGAGTACTATAAGGATGCACAGGGTTTAGGTACAAAGTTCCATTATTTCTGGTTAATTATATTTATATCCCTGATTGGTTGGGGAGAACCGAAATACGATGGATTTTACCAAAGGCAAGGAAAGTGTCGCACAACGAAATATACAACATTATGGCACACTTCATATCTGAAGAAAAGGAAGGAAAATTCTAGCATGTTTTCCATGTTGTTTGAAGAGATGTAGGAAAAGCTAGTTAATACGTGGAGAATACCGCCAGAAGTGGTGACATAAAATCAAGGAATATCATATTTTAAGGCTTCCAGACATAATATGTGGATCCATGCCAAAAGGGATCCTAAGAAGGAGTGGATACAATTGAGATATTGTGTTATAGGAGAAGAAGGTGTAGTGGGCCATGAAGGACTGGCCCGAGGAATGGAAAGAATGGAAGGCTCCCCCATCAACAAATGTTGTAGCCCTCTACCCCTGCAAAATCCCTCTGACCGTGAAGGTGTAATATTGAGGGACTCATAAAAGTGTGGCAATGGTCACTCTCTTGGGGCTATCATGCAATGGTGCCTATTATGTAGCATGTGATGGCTCACCACTGTCTTGTCCAATATCCTCATTGTTGGCGTAGGCCATTTTCAGGAAAAGCACAATAATTAATGAATCAGTTAGAAAATGGACCAAAAAAGGAGCGTGCGTCGGAAAAAAGGAAAATAGCGCAGAGAAAGCGGGAAAGTCAAAGGAAGGAAGAAGGATGTGAATCAACGACGAAAACAAATGGATTTTGGACCAGCCGCACATAGGGAGTTAGAAAGTGGACAAACCTAATACACCTAGGATTAGTGGGCTAGGTTTTTGGTCATTGTTGTAACAGGTATTTTACCCTTTTTGTAGTATAAATTTGTGTTGTAAGATAGCTAGTGAGGTTAGCTATTGTGAGAGCTAGTGACTAGTTGTTGCCAATGGTGAGCTATTATGAGATCTAGTTATTGTTGTGGAGCTAATAGTGATATGATATTAGAGTCGGTTTTGGAGAGAGATATATGCATTGTAATCGATGGTAAGGTCGCAAGCTGTGGAGCTTGGTCCTATCTTGTTAGCCTCAATAACCTTAGTTGTACTCAGTTGTAATGCGTGCAGTGCCATACAATTTGATGGAGAATAATAAAAGAGCAAAGAATACCAGATCTTTGTGGACATAGCCCAAGGGGGTGAACCATGGTAAATTTGTGTCTATGTGTGAAATGTTTATCTTATTTCTTGTTATGGTTAGTAACGATGAATGAATGAATGAATCTGTTAGTAGTAAAACGAAATGAACAGTAGAATGACAAGAGTATCATTGCAGAATGAATGTTAAATGAATGCAAATGATTAGAGAATGGTAGATCTGGATATAATGATGTGTTAGAATAATATATCTAATGTATCTTGAGGTAGAAAGAATGTCTAACATCCCCATAGAAGCCTCCCTTCCAAGATTGCAGACACCTGGGTCATGCAGTCACCTATAAGTCATGTCAGGTGAGACTACATTGTGCACAGTGTTTCCTTCTGGTCTCTAGAAGGGATAATGGTTTACAGGGTTTTGTTGGAAACCTAAAATAGAACCCAGGTCAACACAAGAAACATCCAACACTCATCATCACCATCATCCTCCTCGTCGAAAATTAACTCAATATAATGGGCTTTAGCGTTTCCCATACATCAATGATCCAGTTCCCACGCCTCCTTGCAACTATAGAAAATTTTCTTCATCCTTAGTTCTCTCAGAGTCTCCTCATCCATCCCATATTTCCCTGTCCATGGCTTATGGGGAAACTTCATATCCTTACCCCCTTGAGGGGTGAAGGGTTTTGTTGGTACCTTCTTAGAGACTATGTCCCTCATGTCCTATGTTCTCATGATGGACTCCTGTAATGTGGTTGGCCTAAATTCCTTCACCCATGCTCTCAAGGGTTCAACTATACCCTCTGTGAATAGCATCACCAACCTTTGCTGAGAAATATCTATCACCATAACTTCCATCCTCTGAAAATATGTGATGTATGCTTTTGGTGTACATATATGTCTCAACTATGCCAAATCCCTAAAGTGTATCTCAAGGTACCTCTTGTCGAACCTGTCCATAAAACTATGAGTGAAGTCCACATATGAAGTGATGTTGGTGTGCCCTAATGTCAGTAGCCCATGATACCACCATTTGTGAGCTTCTCCTTCCAAGTGAAGGGTGACATACTTAATTACTTTTGCCTGAGTCATTGGGTTAAGTTTGAGGTAAGTGTCCAACTTGTGTACCCATGCTCTGGCCATGCTCTTGGCAGACCCATCTAAATGTGGGATAGTCAACCTTCCCACCTTGCGCATGAGGTCAAAGTTCTATTGGCCTTGTGCTCCTCTGTTCCACTCTCTAGGTCTGTACTTTTGTTTGAGGTTGCATAAGTCATTATAGGAAACTTTCTCACAAATGTCTTCATATATCATCTTGTACTCCTTGTATGAGGTGTTAATATCAAGCCCCTGATTTGGTTTCTCCTGTTCTCCTATAGGTTGCCATGTCAAGAATCGTGGTAATAAGGGCCTAGGGATCTTTAGGCTCCCGCTCTGGGTTGGGGTATGGTTATTGCTACTCTTTGTGCATATCATGTCACCCCAATGGGATCCACTGGGTCCACCTTAAACTACACCACTCATATTCCCACGTTGTCCCACCAACTGTGTGAGCACCTCAAGGGTTTGCTGATGGAACCTTGTTGTCTCTACCTATCTTTAGGATGCCTCATTCTATCCTTTGACCAAATATTTTAATATTTGGAGCATAGTCCCTTCAAGGTTGTTTCTCATGCTTCCCTTTGGCTCTGACTATGTTTGGTTTTCTCCTATTTCTCTTTTCGGTGACTCTCGAGAGGACTGTCCTCCACACCCCTTTCTACTAGGAATCAATGTAGTCATAAGCTGGCAAAACCACCAACTTTGATACCACTGTAATGTCCCCAACTAGGCTAGGTGGGAATATTATGTTTTCTGTCCCAAAATTGTTATGTCTTATTATGTGAATGTGCCAAACACTTGTATAATGGTGATATTAAATTCTTACAAATAGTTTGCTCAAATAGGTATATTTTCAACCATATTTCATACATCCATTACACGTAAAATAGAGAAAATAACCATGGCATCTTATTATGGATGGAAACTTCAAAAATCAATACAATGATATCTAATGTCTATAATAACAACTACAAAATACTCCTAAGCACACAAATCTAATGGTTTCCAGGAAGCTGCACAATCTACTATAGAAACATTACAAGAAATATGGAATGATGCCAATCTATGATGTCCATTGATCCAAGGCTCTCCAAGACCTACATCTCTTTGCTCCAGTAATGTTCACTCTGCAAGTGGCCTTCCAATCTCTCCCAAAACCCTCCAAACCCAATTCGACGAACTGCTGCAACCCCTGATTCGTAGAGGTTCTTGCGGGACGACTGTGGGACATTTAGCGGGGCCTTGTGGAACAAACCATACTCAACCCGCGAGGGTGTCTCCTTCCACAGTTACGCGAAACCCTCCTGGCACCTACAAATTTGACGATTGACCTCCTCCGAAAAAATGCCACAAATACCCTGCGCAAGCCGATATGCTTCCAAAATTTCTCGAGGATGAAACCAAACACCACAATGAACACAAGTGAGGACTCCAGATGAATCCTTCACTATGTCTAGCTAGGGTGGATATTGCACCAGCGAAACTAAATTGAGATGGAAGGGTTTTTCTAAACCCTAATGAAACAATGGCTCTAATATCACTCCAAAATGAGAGATCAAATCATAATGCTAAAGAGAAGGGTTACCCCTCTATTTATCCTTCCTTCAAACCTTCTAGATCTTTCCCCTTTTTGACCAAATAAAACATTCACTCTATTTTCCCTTCAATTCCATTTAAATATAATTATTTAATTTATTTAATGTCACTTTTAGGATTTGTTATCCTTTTTACCTAGTCACACCAAATAAACCTCCTTGACTCCCTTTTTTCCTTGTTGACTATATCCCATGGGAGTCATACAGGCTATTGAGTCATCCTCTGTTATGATGAATTGAAAGGGGACATTACAGTCACTAACATTTGTTCATTGATTTCTACTTCGTGAATTCTTTAGAGAAGTTTTACTTCTAGTCTCTTAACCATGCCACGAAGACATGCATACCTAAATTAAGAAATAAGACATCAATAATTAGGTGACCGGCCTTCTCAACTTCAAAATATGGGTTTTTTGAACCTAGAGAGACAAAATTATGCTTTTAGAGTCGCCCATGTTTTCCAAATTTGGGTGTTTCTATTATAGAGGCTCACAACTCGGACAATGCCCTTCATGAAGAGTCTCTTGACAGAGAACCACATAATCTCTACCAAAATTTTACATTCATATAACACTAATGTCAACCACCAAATGTAGTATTCATTGAAAGGTATCCAATGTGAAGTGAATTACCCTCCCAACTTAAGTGATGCTTGATGGCTTACCATGCCTTAAATATGCTCCACACCATAAAAGTGCCTTGAAAATGAACCTTCTATAGAGTCAACAACAAAGCATTGGGATCTCGTCAGGGGCCAACCTGAGTGGTTGGGACTTACAGTGATAATATCGCCCACCTTGGTTCAAACCCCCTTGATTAAAATCTAGCTCATGATTGCGGGATTTGCGTGTAACAATTGGGGGTTATAGTGTCAACCTAGAGGATTGACCTTGGTTCATGTGGATGAGATTCTTCCTAGTTACATATTCCCACAATCTGGTTGATACAAAAAAAAGTAACTGGGAACTTGAGATTGTTGGAATATTACAAGGCCCCTTTCATATATAATTGCATAGGGGATTTTTTCAAGTCTCTTGACCTTCCACAAATTTGATCACCCAAATGGCACATAAGGCCTAGACTCGACAAGATGACCCAATAATACCTAACCATTCCATTCCTTTGTACTACAACAAACACCTCAATTAACTCGATGGAAACCCTTATTTCCCTACAAGTTGACCCAAAGAATGTCCCGGGGCAGCTTCTCTAGTTGTAGGTAGGTCACATTAGAAGGAACCCAACAAGACAAATAATAGACATGAGTGGAAGCCATAAACTTGGAATAAATATGAAATCTTTCCACTAAGGACAAAGATCAAGAAATCCATTTGTCCACTTTTTGAACTATACATAATAGCACTATGTCCTAAGGAAATTTTGACAAGGCTTAGGAAGAAAAAACATCCCTAAAAACTTAAAAACCTTCCTAGGTTGAATCCAGGCCCACCTTTGGCAAGCAAGTCAATCAAAGATGGAAAATTGAGCTAACCCATATCACTGGGTTTTGGCCATTTGGAGCTTAAATCCCAAGGCTTCATTAAAAATCTAAATACAATTCATAGTATTGTCTACCAACACATTGTCTTCCAATATAGTGAGAAAAGAGTCGTCGAAAAATTGATCATTAACCATTTGAGAACTGTTGGGCCTAGGGAAATGAATAGATTTTATCAAACCTTTAGAAGCCCAATGATGTAGGAGGTAACCAAGGGATTCTACGACCATTGAAGTAGGGTTGGGGGCAAGGGGTAACCTTGCCTAACCTTCCACATCAATCTAACTTCCTTATATTTACCTTGATTGATATATATGCAGGTTGAAGTGTCTGCAAAAAGGGTTTCCATCACCTAGAACCTTGAGAGTGGAAAGAATAAATGACCATTCCACCCAATCGCAGTCTTTCTCAAAATCTAACATGATGAACATGGTATTCAACCTAGGCTCCTGGGTCGATCCATACCTTCCTATACAACAACTACATTATTAAGGATAAACTAGCCCCAAATGAAACATGTTTTTTCTAGTTGAAGATTATAAGGTGGGATGCAACAAAGCCACAAGATGGGAGCCTTGGCCAAATTATTATAGGAAACATTGAGAAGGGTAATTTCTTGTCAACCAACAAGTAGTTTAACGTCCCTCACTTTAGGGATGATTTTGGTGAAACCTTTGTTCATGAGAAGTCTAAGGGACTTATTCCAAACAACATCTTTGTACAACCTCAACAAGTTGAGCCCAAAATGACTCATGTGGATTTGAAAAAATCAGATTGTAACCATCTAACCCAAGATATATGTCATCGAACATCACCATTAACACTTCCATCACCTCTAGGAGGGTCAAGTCCCATTGAAAAATTATTTATTACTCAGGGGGCATTTTTTTATAAGAAGGATTTTTTAAATGCACCTTTGCATGGCTAGCCTACATGCATAAGAGATGCCTTGAATTGAAAAATAGTACAATAATGCGCAACAAATTCCAACTCAATTGTCTCCTAATTAGTAATCATGCTCAATCATGTCTTTAGGGTGCCGATTTTCTCAAACACTTCCTTGATAGTAAGTGATTTGAAGAAGTCCTTTATGGGTTGATCTCTAGTCTTACTCCAATGGAAATGAGACCCAAGTTAGGCACCTCAAGCCTATAAATCTCATCAACCTTAAAAGGTTGTCTTAATTTGGAAACTCATGATTGAAGGGCATCACCATAGGGAGTAAGTTGAAGATGACAAGAGTCCTCCTCAAATTCATCCTTGAATGTTTATGGTGTTAATTTCCCACAACTACAATCTATCATCCAAAATCTTGTAATAAAATTGTGATTCAATTGACGACATCATTCCACCACTCAAACCAATTATCCTTTCCCCATGAACAATGTAGCAAGTTTTGAATCCATAATGCAATTTGGATACCATCTATGTGTTGAAGATATGAAACATTGATTTTGTAATGAGATATAGACATTCTCATTAGTCACTACCCAGAAAATATAAAACATTATGGGTTGGTGGTCAGAGAGAGTGACCTCCCCAGAACTTTCACCATGTTGCCCCCATCATTGTCAAAGAAGAAAGTGTTATATTTCAACACCATAACCCTTTCCAAATGCTTCATAATGCATTTGAATCCAACCTTACGGTTTAACTCGGTGAACCATATTTCTAACAAGTTGGTTCCTTTATACTTGTTGGGGTTTTAAAGGAGTACAAGGATGGCCTTAAGGCCATTCTTGGTCGTACACTATTGTTGTGGCATGCAAAAAATCTTAACCCCCAATTTGTCATGCTAAGATTCTGCATTATCAAAGTCTCCATACAAATTATAGCTGACCTCTATTATAAATTTGGCTAGACAATCCCACTAATTAGCCCCGTATTCAACATCATTGGGTACATACAAATTAGTAAGGCCCAATGCCCTCCATCAAGATTGAGGAGCACCCACACAACTTAGTTAGACAATTTAATTAATTATGTAATTAATAATGCATGACATGAACTTAAGTGAGATACGAGTGGCCAACCCCCCTTGCCCATCCTCATGATTGGTATGAAACATGGAAACTCTAGGCCAAATGTAGTGAAACATGTCATGGTCATTGTAAAACCAGTCACCTTAATTTCCCAAAAACATGTGATATCCAATTCTAACACCAATGATCGAACTCTATGCACCATGGTATTCCTAACTGGTTTTGTAAGGCTACTTGCATTCCATGATGCAACTTTCATTGGAAACCATCAAGAAAAAAATCCATCTCCTCACCATCCTTACAACTTAGCCCCTAGTAAGAGTCAAAAATCACAAAAATCTTCTTTCTATTGCATGTGAAACCTACCCATCTATAGTATTCTTCATAGGTATTCTTTGGTCATCTTTGGTTTTAGTAGTAGCCTACTTGTTCAACATCGAATGAGGAGGGGATTTCCTATGTATACCCCCCCCCCCCCCCCCCGCCCCCCAACATGAGAGAAATCAAACATGTTCCTTGCTCACAAGTGAGTTGGTTGCATTTGGAAGTGTTGGCCTATCATCGGCTACACTCGCCAAAACCTTGGGAGACACATTACCCTTATTTCCTTTCTTTACTACCCAAATCCACTCTCCACCATTAGTTGTGGTTGAGGCCTTTTTGGTCCAGGAGGCCATTGTAGTATCCAAAGGCATATTTGAGAAATCTACCTTGGACAATAAAGGGCATTCCCTAATCCTATGGCCTGGGCTCTGGAAAAAGAAGTAGGTGTTTGGAAAGTAGATACACCTAATAGGTTGTGGAATGAATTTGTAGCCAACCTTAATGTAAATTTGTCCCCTCAAGTCTTGGGACAAGTAACCCTAATGCAAACATGATTTTTGGGGCAAGGGATAAAGACATGTTGGGGCTTGTAGTAAAGGAATTTTCCAAGTGGAGTCGAGATGTGCTTGATAAAATCCTAGAACTGCATCGGGAGGTATTGGATTTCAACCAAGATGACAAAATGAAGGTTTCATATTATCCAATGATACCACTCGGGCATTATGACACATTTAGGGACCATGCATGACCACCTTAATGACATGCTTTCCTTCTCAAAGACAAACTCGAAAAATCCTTTTATCAGGCTTCTAGTGGTTATGCAAACCCATATGTAGGGATTCCAAGACTCTTTAACCCAAGCCTTGATAAAAAATTATGGGGGATTCTACCTTCAAAATGGCCCAATAAGGTTTGATACCTTAGCCCATCACAAACCAAAACATATTCATTATCATGAATTTCAACAACAAGGAATCTTAGTACCTCATGAAAAACCTTCAGAACAAACCTGTGTGGAACCTTTCGCTACACCATTATTGCTACTATTAGGAGCTTTAGTGGAAATTCCTTCTAGAGTGATATTATGTGACAGGGTGACAATTTGGCTCCCTTTGGCTTTATGACCACCATCCTAGCGCTTGCAAGCCAATAAATATATCAATTTGAATATAGTTGTTTCCAAATATGGTTCATTAACTGGAAATTCTCTTAAGTGTATAGGAGAATAATGTCAATAACTAATGGCCAAGCGATGTGATTATATTGTCATTGATTCAATAGGAAATATTTTATATAGAAGTACGTTTTGGAATTATTTGGACCTAATTGAACATATACCTTTGTAATGATTGGATCTTGTACATATACAACATTTTAAATTGTCAATTGGGTTTAGCTCGGGTGGTTGAGAGGAGTGATTGTTATCCTCACCAGCTAGGTTCAATTCCCACAAGTGTCATGTTGAGATATTAATGAGTATATTATTGTAATGGATTTGAGCCCTGTTGTTGATCGGCCTTGTGCCCTAAAGATTCTATGGTTTACCTTGGGTATCATCCTCAAAATGAGGGGAAGTACTGGAGGGTTTTCCCTGGTCTTTGTAGCTTGGAAAAAAATAAAATAATAAATAAATACAACATGTTAAATCATATAAGCTATGACAAGAGAATTGTATACATTCAATTTGTCATCCAACCTCAACTCTTACATTGATATAAGTAGTCACAAAGGAAGAGGATACTCTCCCAAGTATTTCATTGCCATCCAAACATTGTTGGTCATTACATCTAATTTGGCTTTTCCATAACAATATATTGTTGTCTCTATGTTATGTAAACCATTTGGGTCAAATTGTGATATTGTAACTATTGTGATTGGTCAAAAGCTTTGAAGGATGTTGTGAGTTTCTTTCTACATAGCAATGGTGCAAAGTTGTGACGACTTATCAGGTAGAGTGGATAAGGTGAGGAGGATGTGGAACCTTGCAAGAAATCCATATATAATTCATGCCAATTGTTCATGCTAGTTGCTAAGCATGAAAAATGAAGCAATAGTTGATGGAAGTTTGAATTCATGATGGAGTAGTGAGTTGAGGTTAGTCACAAAGAGTGGTCTACAATGCTCGACAATCATGTTGACTATGATTGGAAGAATTACATAAGGGACATAATGTAGGTGAGGCAAGTAATTGGGATACTCGGTGACATGGAATGTATGCACCTTGACTAAGTCAGGTGTGTTGGAGAAATTTGGAGGGTGGAAGAGGATAAGGCGGTGATATGGACACCAAGGATTGTTCACAAGGACGTGTGCTTAGGTCATGGTGATGAATAACTTATCATTGATGGAGTCGTATTGGTATGGTTAGTGCATGTAGTGGTGATTGTGTCTTTCTGAGTTAGTGTGAGTTGTTCTTGCCTAATCCAAAATGGCTTGGATTGTTTCATTACTTGTCGCTAGTGAAGATGATCAAAATCAATGGACCTATTTGTTGAGTTTCCAAAAGCTTGATGTAGAGGTATGATAATGATAATCAAATAAGCACACCATACATGTCAATAAAAGAATTTGTATTAGTCTAATACATATAAGTAAGTACAAATCTCCCACCTAATTCCTTATAACTTAGGTCGCAATAATTATCTATTGCCTCAATTTGCACCACTTAGGTTGAAAATCTAACCCAAACTAACTTGTTTCCTAATATTTTAGGTTACTCTGCATTTTCATCAAAGTGCATGAAGCATAATATATATTGGTATAGCATGTTTAGCACAAGAGAATCAAAATACATATTCAAAACAGGGTTGTGCTAATCTTCTATTGAGTCACTCAAACGAGGCTCAACATAGAGATTGTGGATAACTTTAGATAATTTAATTAATTTTTTTTTAGTTCGAATTGAGAGAGATGAAAATTATAAATGGGTTGTGAAACTATTGATCTCTTAAAAATTTTTGATATCAATGATAAGAAAAACAAAGAATGCATATTAAATCTCTCATTTTGGATGTGTAAGTATAAAAACTATAGCGATTGTACCAAAAGAGACAACCTCAGGGACTTTTTTTTTTTTTACTTTAGTGTGAGGATCTTAGATTAAATATTTTTGTGCATAAACCTTATTATGATAATTGTGGTTAGTGTTATTCTCAGAGGGTGTTTTACCAAGGAAAAATTTAAGGCAAAATTTTGTGAGAAAATCTTAAGGATTCTTATATTTTTGAATGATATTCATATTAAATTTGTTGGTGTAAACTAATACTCCTTACTAAGGTAGATTCAAAATGGGCACTTTCTAGCACAAAACTAACCAAATTCCTAACAACATTAGCAATGATTGGTTGAGCTAACCTCTTGAGCTTGAGTATAAAGCACGTATAACCAAAACTATTGATAACCATATTTATGAATTGTGATTTTTCTTGTGAAGAAAACATTGATCCATTGCATATATAGCACAAACCAATACATTATCAACATAGTATAATACATGAAAAGAAAAGAAAGAGAGTGCAATGCTAGGACCCATGGGTGAGTTACATTAATGAAACATAAATAGATATTTGGATAAATTTGTAGGGGTTTCACCTTTAATGTTTCATTTGGAGTTGAAAGGAACTTGGTCTCATCCAAAATTAGTCCTCCTTATCATATTTACAAGTTAAGGATTGTGTACATTGTCTCGATGTTTGTCCTATTGACCAACTAACTATTGAAGGATGTTTGTTTGGTTTTCCCTGTTTAGAATTATTACTTGCTACCACTTGAAGGCTAAGGTGTTACAGATTGGGGTAAGAGATCTCTACCATTCATTTCAAATCTTCAATTACTTCTCCACAAAAAACGTGGGAAATATAGGATGTTATCTTGGCTAGTGTTCCCTTATCATGAGAAGCATGTTCTAGTTTCAAAGGCCAAAGTTGGGAAAATGGAGATGACATTGAAACATGAATCCTAGGTTCTTAAGTAACTTAGATATGAAGGTACATTTGGAATCAATATTAGCAACTAGAACTAACTAAAACTTCAAGTCACTCTCTTCGTGGATTTGCTGAAGTTGAAGGAGGAATGGTTGACACATAGGTTTCATTTTGTGTAGGGTATCACATTGTTCCTTAAACATGATGAGACTCATAGTGTCTATGTGGGAGTGTAAATATTTCTTAAACTAGCTTAGTAGAGTGTTAATCTTGTTCTCACAGATTTTATGGATAAACTCAATTCTTTTAACAAATCCAACATAAATATCTTAGGTAACCCATTTTAAAGTGGTGACAGAGAAAATTAGGGCTATCTTGCCACATAGAAAATTAGGGTTATCTTGCCATAGGAAGATCTAGGATCAATGAAGACAACAACCATAGATTGTTCATTTTCCATATGCAATGCCCTTTCCTCTCACTCTCGCAACTCAACTTCATATATTGACTCCCAAATGTTTTAATTATGTTTTTCAACATGGTATTTGGCCAATTATCACATGTGTTGCATAAAATTTGCTCTAAAAACATGATTGGGAAGCTTGGGCTTGAGTTCTCTTGCCATAGGAAGATTTAGGATCGATGAAGCCAACAATTAGAGATGATTCTTGTTCCATTTTGTCGTGCAGTGCCCTTTCCTCTCACCCTTGCATTTTAACTTCATATATTAATTCCCAAATGTCTTAATGATGTTGTTCAACATAATATTTGGCCAATTATCACAAGTGTTCCATAAATTTTGCTCTAAAAACATGATTGGGAAACTTGCACATGAGTTCTCTTTCCATAGGAAGATTTAGGATCGATGAAGCCGACAATTAGAGATTGTTCATGTTCCATTTCATTATGCAATGCCCTTTCCTCTAACCTTTGCATCTTAACATCATACACTAACTTCCATATGTTTTTAATGATGTTGTTCAACATAATATTTAGCCAATTATCACACATATTCCATAAATTTTACTTTAAAACATGATTAGGAAGCATGGGCTTGTGCTGAAGTTAAAACATGGAAGGATGAAAGGGAGCATTGAGAGGATTTCCCTTTAAAGTAAGGGTCTCATTTCTTCTTCTCGTCATAACCTTCTCCATATTAATCCTACTATAATTTGTGATTCAAGTGACATATTATATAAACCTTCTCCGTAGAATCCTATTAGAATTTGTTATTCAAGTGACATATTATATAATGCCCACTGTCATGTAGAATTTTATTTGATCCCTGAGATTTGTGTTTACAAAGATGGGTGTAATGTACATTCAATAGAGGACGAGGAGTCCATGGAAGCATGTATATTATTTGTTTCCATATACACATCACATTCAACATAGTTTTTCATTGGCATAAGGAATGTTAGTAGTAGGGTCACTATTCCTATTGACATTCCTATTGTCCTAAGGACTATGGTATTTTGAGACTTACACACTATCATAGATCAAACCTCACAATTAATGTGAGATAGAACACGAGAGATAGAATATGAGAGGAAAAACCATTTTAAAGTACAAAATTTCTAACAAAGAAGGATGGGGATGCCACATGGTATATCCAGTTGTGTATTATATTATTTAATAGTCACATGTACCCAGACAACCCATAGAGGAGGAGGGGAAGGCCGAGTAAGCACACACATTCATTCGACAACCAAGCCAATGTTATGTTAGTAGGAGGGCCACTACCTTTATGGACAGCTCCATCCCCATTGAGATAAAGATCAAGGTATATTAAGTTTATATGCGATTGTGAACCAAACCTCTCAATCAATGTAAAATAGCACACAAGAGATCCTCCATTTTTTATTTTTATAAAAACTAGTTCAAGCCTTTGTTGAAACGAACCATCAACACTTTATTATATATCATGTTTATAAGTACAATACAATGTGGAAAGGATAAATATTGTTGACTAGGTTAAAACTATGTACACGATTTAAGCAAAAGGGCATTGAGAATGTAAATAAGCATTGTACTACATTATGTTATCATACATTTAATAATGTCAACAACTTTCATAATTGGACACTGGGTATTATGTTACGATGTTATTATATAAAATACCATCAATAACCTTTATAGTTGAACCAAATGCAATGCTTACAAAGTGACACTACCATTTGGGGAATTTGAGCTAGGATTAATCTTTTCAGCCCTATCAAAAAATAACACCATGGTAGTCTTAGAAGCGGGACAATACCTTTCACTAGAATTAGATAATTGAAGCCACTTTTTTTTTCCAAGGAAAACCTCACGGGGAATCCCTCGAGCACTTCCTCGCATTTCATTAATGGTACCTCGTGCAAACCCATAAGCATTGATTGTGGTGCTTAACTTGGTACTGAAAAGGAGTCAAGAACACCACAAAAACAATCAATTTTGTGATCAACCCTGAAACTTTATACATGAAACCCAAAGTACTCAACCACTTGAATTAGTCCATCAAACTAACCAAAACCACTAAAAAAAAAATTAGAGTTTTTTTAATTTTGGAATTTTCTTTATATAAAAATTAGAAAAAAAATAAAATAATTGTTGATTCTCAATTTTGAATATTTTTTTATAATTTAGATTTATTTAGAATTGAACAAAACTTTTAAGTACATTCTTCTATCATATATAGATATTTCATTTATATATTTTTTCATTATAGTAAAAAAATTCTTATGATTTAGATTTTTACAATATTTTTATCCAATTTGTTTAAAAATTCTATATTTCTTTTATTATAATAGAATTCTTTTATGACTTGAATTTTTACTGGATTTTTATTCAATTTATTTGAAAATCCATTTACTACATAACTTTGTTTAACCCATACACAACCCAAACAATCAATTGTTGCAAAACCAACGATGCTAGAATGTTATAAGACAATGAATTAATGTATGAACTAATGTTTCATCATCGTGGCCATTGGAGAAGAAATTGGGTAGTTGTTTCTATGGGGCAACAAGAAGCTAGTTTGAGTGTTTATCACACATCATGTGCCGAATCAAACCCAAAATGATGGCACAGCCAATTCTCTTGAAATCTCCAAGAAGATCCCATCATTCAAACAAGGTGCTTATGAGCAGGAGCACAGACCCCAGAAGCTCCACCCAATTCTCAAAAGAATATGAAATCTCTACGAGCAATGCCCAATCTTTGACAAGCTTGAAATAATTGCTTCCAGACAATCCCAACGTCTATCATTCCAAGAAATCAAGAGGGAAACCAAGAATTTCCGCTCTAGAAAGCTCGGGATGTCATCTATTTGGAAGTGCACCCTAAGAGGTAAGTTTGTTGTAGTCACAGAAAGAAATCGATTGGATTTGATTGATTTTATGGCAAAATAGAGAGAAATATGTACTCTTCACCATAGGATTATTATTAATCTTCTGGTTTGGTGTGGGGAGGGGGTACATCTCTATCTTGTGTATGAATATGTGAAGAGTACAAGCCCGAGAGAGTAGAATGCCTGGATATATTGTGCTATGAATATCTTCATTGTTAGATTACTGAGAGGGGGGGTGAATCAATAATAGAGAAATTGGTCCTTTTTAACCATATAATCCAAGTGTTATATCAATGTAGCATTATCATCCAATAATTGCAGAGTAAATAAGTAATGAACAAATGAACAATCATACACATACACAGTACACCAGTGTTTTACCTGGAAACCCAAAGCGGGAGAAAACCACAAAATGCTTTTTCTTATATGTCTTGAATAATTACATTCATTGTAAGCACCAACTTCATTTGTTTTCCATCTACAACTAGAAGGAGGCTCCAACCCCCTAGTTTCTTGGGCTACAACCTAACAAAAGCTCCAACTCCCCAATTATTTGGCTACAACCCCCTATGTTCTCCGGCTACAACCACCTGTCCTTGCCCCATCCAACCACCCTGACGTATAAGTAGAATGATGGAACCACTATCACACTATAACTGTGAGATATATTGTTGTAACCCTGTACCAATCAACCTGTACCAATAACCTGAACCATGCATCAACTTGTACCTCAACCTATATCAACTTGTACCATAAACAAGTGCACCAACCATGCACCAACCTGTACCTCAACCTGTACCATGAACAAGTGCATCAACCATTAACCAAACCTGTACAAATAACCTGTCACAACAACTTGTCCAAACAACCTATCACAACAACCTGTCTCATTAATTTTATCAACCAAATCAGATCTACTCACCAAGATCAATCACCAAGACAACTCTCAAAGATGTGCATCAACCAAGTATAACACAACAACTCATAATCATCACCAAGATTAATATGTGCTTCTAATAATACAAGTATGCTACATCATTCATAAACCATGTGTCAACAAGTGCCTCCAACCATGTACCAATCATGTATCAACTACTCATCAACTATGACTCATCAATATGTACCAACATCATCAACTATACACCTCATGTATGTGCCAACCGATCAACTACTTGTATCAACCATGTCCCCAACATGTACCTCAACCAAATGCCCTCATCAATTTCATCATCCAAACCTGATTTGCAACTATGTAATAGACCTGGTGTATATGATCACATTCTTGCAAACCTTCCTTAACTTTAACAATAACGAGGCATATTTACATCAAACAATTTTGGGTCCATTACCCAACCTTTGTGCTATGGGGCCTTCTTCAAGGGTTGACATCAATGACAACCAACCTTAATCAATAATCTAAGATTGAACAAAGTTGTGGAAAGCATCAACGTAACAATTGATGAAACAAGCATACCAGAATCAAAGGAAGAAAATGAATCAATGAAACAACCCTTAGAAGAAGAAGCAGAAGATGAAAAAGAAGTAGAAGAGGAAGATGAAGAGAATCTAATAGAAGCAGAAGAAAAAGTTCAGCAAGTGTCTCCAAAGACACCCAATAAACGAGTACAGAAGAATCATCCTTCAAATCAGATTATTGGAAACAAAGATGTAGGAGTTGAGACTAGAAGAAGAATCCGTTCACCAGAACAAACACACCTAGCACTCTTATCTACAAATGAACCAAACTTTTTTGAAGAAGCCAACGAGGATGAATCTTGGAATAAGGCCATGGATGAATAATTGGATCAAATAGAGAAAAATGACACTTGGGAACTGGTTCCAAGACCAAAGAATAAGAATGTGATCGACACAAAGTGGGTCTTCAGGAATAAATTGAATGAAGATGGACATGTTACAAAGAACAAAGTTAGATTGGTATGTAAAGGATATGCATAGGTTGAAGGAATCAACTTTGAAGAGACATTTGCCCCAGTTGCCAGAAGGGAAGCAATTCATTTGTTTTTAGCTTATGCATGCTCCAAAAATATTAAAATGTATCAAATGGATGTAAAATCAACTTTTCTGAGTGGGGAACTTGAAGAAGAAGTCTACATTGAACAACCAGAAGGATTCCAGTTGTCAGAAAATGCAGATTATGTGTGTGAATTAAAGAAGGCCTTGTATGGTCTAAAACAAGCTCCTAGAGCATGGTACTCTAGACTAGATAACTATCTGCAGCAGGCAGGGTTCAGAAAAGGAAGTGCAGACAACAACTTCTACATTAAGGTAAGTCAAGGTAATATTTTATTAATTGAAGTTTATGTTGATGATATTGTTTTTTGTAGTGATGATGACAGGTTAAGCCAGAAATTTGCAAAAGATATGTAGAATGAATTTGAAATGTCGTTACTTGGAGAACTATCCTTCTTTCTGGGAATTCAGATACGCCAAAGCAACCAAGGAATTTTTATTTCTCAAACCAAGTATATCAGAGAAATGCTAAAAAGGTTCGGTATGGAAGATTGCAAACCAGTTATCAGTCCCATGCAAACCAGTTGCAAGTTGAGTAAAGATGATGATTCAAAGTCTATAGATCATAAGCAATACAGGTCAATGATTGGCAACCTACTATATGTGACAACATCCAGACCAGATGTAATGCAGGTAGTTGGACAGGTGGCATGATTTCAAGCAACACCAAAGGAATCACATGTATTAGCAGTGAAGAGGATTTTCAGATATCTCAAAGGAATAGAAGAGTTTGTATTATGGTATCCAAAAGGAAAGGATCCATCACTTATTGCCTACATAGATGCAGATTGAGTAGGATGTATTGATGACCAACGAAGCACCACTAGAGCAACATTCTACATGGGTGAGTGTTTAGTATCATGGATAAGCAAGAAAAAATCATTAGTATCCTTATCTATAGTCGAGGCAGAGTACATTGCAACAACATCATGTTGTACATGGGTTCTCTGGATGAAACAAACTCTGACAGATATACAGGTTGAGTATGATGAGCCCATTCCAATCTATTGTGATAATACAATCACCATCAATATCTCAAAGAATTTGGTTATGCACTCCAAGATGAAGCACATTCCAATCAAGTATCACTTTTTATGGAAGCAGGTTGCAGAAAAGAACATCAGAGTTGAGTATGTGGGCACAAAAGAACAAGTGGCAGACATATTTACAAAACCACTTCCACGTGAAGCCTTTGAGTATCTTCACCAGAGACTCAGAGTTATTTTTACTCCAAAATGAATTCTTTTGAATGCTTATCTTATATGTCTTAGATGTACACGAGGAAGCACCATAAGAAGACAGTTCAGTCGGGGGGAGCAGCCCCAGATGGAAAGATACCTTTGCCATTGATGACAAAGGGGGAGAGATTTATTAGATGCAGAGGATAGAGGCATGGTTCCATGGGGAGTAGATTTATCAGATGCAGAGGACAGAGGCATGGTTCCAGGGGGAGCATGAGTGATATGATTTCAGTATTGCATCAGAGTGTTGCCATCAATGCTAAAGGGGGAGATTGTTGATTAAGGTTGGTTGTCATTGATGTCAACCCTTGAAGAAAGCCCCGTAGCACAAAGGTTGGGTAATGGACCCAAGATTGTTTGATGTAAATATGACTTGTTATTGTCTTGTCATGGTTGATAATAAGTATAAATGGATGAACTCCAAAGGCGTCCCCTTATGGTGAAAGCCCTCCTGGGAAGATGCTTTGCAGATTGAGTTATCCTAGAAGTATGGTTAGAGAACCCATGATTATTTGTGGAATAATAAGATGAAGGTCAGTGAATTTTTCATTGAAACTATCCTATATGGATATTTCTTGTCATGCCATTTTCGGTGGTATGTGGAATGTCACATAACTCCTCACAGATAGAGAGTTATGGCCATGAGAAGTTGGAGAACCCAGGTTTGGGTAATGGACCCAAGTTTGTTTGATGGATAATGGTATGAGTTTTGATATATTTGTAGGTAATACTATTCTATATTGATGTTACATGTCATTCCATTTCTGGTGGTATGTGGAACGTCACATAACTCCTCACGGTTTGAGAGTTATGGCCTTACGAAGTTGGAGGACCCTCTTTTGTCATCTAGAAGCCCCAAAAGGTCAAAGTAGTCAAAGTGGTTTAAGAGATTTTAGAAGGTAAATAATAAAGTGAATTGATGAGTGTACTATAATTTAAAGTGAATACAAAATAAAATATTTAAATAATAAATTTAATAGAGAAATTAGAAGTGGGTTAACCCTAAAATAAGGAAAGTGGGCAAAGTGACCTAGAAGATGTTTTTAAAGAAGCTACTTGGAGAGTATAAATAAGAGGCAAGGCTCTCTCATTTTAGACACACTTGAGCATATTGAATACCTATAGGTGTCTGAGGTAACCAAAGGATATCTAAGTTGAATTTATGAGGGAAGGTGAAGAAAAGAAGGTCAGAATTCAAGGAAGGATAAATTCTTTTGATGATGCTTTCTAAGATCCAAATTTAGTAAGACCAAATGTGTTGGTTAGAGTACATTATGTAGTATTATGTGTAATAGTTTCAGATCGATTCATCAAATATTTCGTGCGGGTCATGCTCTACAAGGTCGCTCTCTAGAATAAGCGAGAATTCAACAAGGTATGTCATTTTTGCTATAACTACTTTTCTGAGAGGTTCCAAGTAGTGACACCTGGAGGAATTGCATAAAAAACATTGAAGAACATTGTGTATCGGTTTCAGATCTTTATTCATTATAGGTACAAAGTTATGATTATTTCAAGTTAGGGTTGTTGACTAATCCAAAACTAGTCATGTGAGACTAAAGAAAAGTTTGATGTAAATGCTAGTCTCTTGTTGTTTAAAGTTA
>ML784016.1:458731-500254 GCA_009831015.1 Picea engelmannii
AAATCATATTTGGATGATGAAATTGATGAGGGATTTTGGTTGAGGTACAAGTTGGGTACATGGTTGAGACAAGTAGTTGATGAGTTGGCACATACATGAGGTGTATAGTTGATGATGCTGGTACATATTGATGAGTCATAGTTTATGAGTAGTTGACACATGATTGGTACATACTTGGTACATGGTTGGTTGCACTTGTTTATGGTACAGGTTGATTACAGATTGTTTGGTACATGTTAGTGCATGGTTGATGCACTTGTTTATGGTACATATTGGTGTATGGTTGATGCACTTGTTTATGGTACAGGTTGATTACAGGTTGAGGTACAGGTTGATGCATGTTTCAGGTTTATTGGTACAGGTTTACAGTGGTATATCTCACAGTGATAACAGTGGTTCCATCATTCTACTTCTACTTCAGGGCAGTTGTACGGGGCAAGGACAAGTGGTTGTATCCACCTTCCGGTTGTAGCCGGAGAACATAGGGGGTTGTAGCCTCCTTATGGTTGTAGCCAAAGAATTGGGGAGTTGGAGCTTCCCTCAGGTTGTAGCCTGAGAAACTAGGGGGTTGGAGCCTCCTTCCAGTTGCAGATGGAAAACAAAGGAAGTTGGTGCTTCCAATGAATGTAATTCTTCAAGACATATAAGAAAAANCATTATGTGGTTTTCTCCCGATTTGGGTTTCCACGTAAAACACTGGTGTACTATGTATGTGTGTGATTGTTCATTTCTTATTGCTCATTATTGGATAATAATTCTACACTGATATAACACTTGGATTATTTGAAGAAAAAGGATTATAATTACGCTATTACTGATTCAACCCCCCCTCTCAGTAATCCAACATTCATCGTTATAAAGGTTTGTGTTATGTTCACAAATACATGAAATGCAACAGTGTAATTGTTGTGGAGCTTGGTTTCAGGGAATTGATTGCCAATTTTGGTACCTATGAGTTAAGTGGTGAATCTTCTATTAGGGCATCTTCGAGTACAAAGATTACCAAGGATTGTTTTGGGTACACTAGTGGGAATTATAGGTATTTTTCCAGCAAGAGAATTGTTGGTACATAGGGTTACATGGCTCTAGAATATGCTACAAATGATGTGATTTCTTAGAAGACTGATGTGTTTGTTTTTTAGTGGTGTCATTGGAACTTTTATCTAGGCAGGATCATAAAGCTCCAACATGTCAATATATTCAAACCCAAATCAAACATTACTCGAAAAATGCAATGTATATCCAATCCCAAATCAAACATTATTCGAAAAATGAAATGTATATCCAAACCCAAATCAAACATTATTTGAAAACTACAATGTATAATGTATAATGGAGAACACCAATTTTCAACAAAAATCCCACATATAATTTGAAATATAGTGCTCATTCACCCCAGTTTTGAGATGGGTGATTTTACAATTCAGCTACAAACATGTTCAAAGGCATGAAAATTATTCAAATAGGTTATTGAGGCTCTTACCAAATTGTGTAAAGAGAATACTACTACAACAAACAATGTAACCATTGAAAAATGAGAAGCTAAATGACATTGTTCATTAGCACAATATTTTCTTATGAATCCAACCCCCACTATTGACGTTGTCATCGACTTGATCCTCCATAATACCCATTACAACCAACTTGATCCTCCATAATACCCATTACAACCATGCAATAAATTAACAGAGTTGGAAAAATGCCCCACCAATGTTGAAGTCGGGAAAGAAATCAGAGATTCGTCGGTGGACTCGAACTCACAACTCCTTCCAGCACATGTTGAAGTGGCGATCCGTCATAAGTCATCGTCGAGGCTGACAAATAATATTTTTTCATAGCAAAAGCAACATGCAACACTACACTTCTTCTTGAATTCCTATTGGGCGATGAAAACTCTGACAACAGGCAGAGTGGCTATGAAGTATGAGCTAAAATACAGACTCCGTGTTTACAACTCCACCCCTCTTTTCGTGGTTGGGTCTAATATTGGGCAGGATGAAACGACATTTGAAGACGTGAGAAAACTCGCAGGCATCCCTGTGGTGGCAGGTTCCCTTTCTGAAGTTTGGGCAAGCAGTTCCAGATAATGAAAAGGATCGTGTCTTCTTTCCTTCTCACTTGGGTGAGGGAATTGACACTCAATCCAGTAATGGCTCTGTCTTCTCATACAATGTTGCACCTTGAACTCGTCACATGAATACACGTTTGCTACAGGAAAATACTCTTCATCTTCATTATTAGACGAAAGATACTTCTGCACTGCATAGACCACATCCTCCAACCAATGAGAGGGAGAATCCACAAATGCATTATTAATACGAATGCCCATCTTTCTGTACAAAATATGAGCCATCTTCATTACTCTACAACATCATAGCCATAGCTGATGTCTAGAAAATCCGAAATGCTCAAAGCACCTCTGTCATCTTTGAACCTGAATCTAGAAGGTGAAGAATTCATGTAAACTAAATTTGGCAACCAAAAAAGGTAGTGAGAGGGGTAATGGACATCAATCCAATCTCAATATGTTGCTATGTCATCTAGTAAACCCTACCATGTGTCATCATGAGACAATATTGGCAATTGTTGCTCAACAAAAACTGTTTGCTCACTCAAATTTGCCATCCACTTCGCTAATAAACATTTGGCTAAATTTGACAAACTTTGAAATATTGTTGTCTCTATGTTAAGTAAACCATGTGGATCAAATTGTGATGTTGTAACTGTTGTGATTGGTCAAAAGCTTTGAAGGATGTTGTGAGTTCCTTGATACATAACAATGGTGCAAAATTGTGACGACTTATTAGGTAGAGTGGATGAGGTGAGGAGGATGTGGAACCTTGCAATAAATCCATATATAATGCATGCCAATTGTTCATGATAGTTGCTAAGCATGACAAATCAAGCAATAGTTGATGGAAGTTTGAATTCATGATGGATTAGTGAGTTGAGGTTAGTCACAAAGAGTGGTCTACAATGCTCGACAATCATGTAGACTATGGTTGGAAGAATTAAAGAAGGGACATAATGTAGGTGAGGCAAGTAATTGGGATACTCAGTGACATGGAATGTAAGCACCTTGACTAAGTTGGGTGTGCTGGAGAAATTTGGAGTGTGGAAGAGGATAAGGGGCTGATATGGACACCAAGGATTGTTCTCGAGGACATGTGCTTAGGTCATGGTGATGAATAACTTATCATTGATGGAGTTGTATTGGTATGGCTAGTGCATGTAGTGGCGATTATGTCTTTTTAAGTAGTGTGAGTTGTAGTTGGCTAATCCAAAATGGCTTGGATTATGTCATTACTTGTTGTTGCTAGTGAAGATGATCAATATCAATGGACCTATTTGTTGAGTTTCCAAAAAGTTGATGTAGAGGTATGATAATGATAATCAAATAAGCACACCATACATGTCAATAAAGGAATTTGTATTAATCTAATACATATAAGTAAGTACAAAGCTCCCACCTAATTCCTTATAACTTAGGTTGCAATAATTATCTATTGCCTCAATTTGCACCACTTAGGTTGAAAAGATAACCCTAGCTAACATTTTACCTAATATTTTAGGTTACTTTGCATTTTCATCAAAGTGCATGAAGCATAATATATATTGGTATAGCACGTTTAGCACAAGAGAATCAAAATACATATTCAAAACGGGGTTGTGCTAATCTTCTACTGAGTCATTCAAACGAGGCTCAACATAGATATTGTGGATAGCTTTAGATAATTTAATTAATTTTTTTTAGTTCGAATCCATACAGATGAAAATTATAAATGGGTTGCGAAACTATTGATCTCTTAAATTTTTTTGATATCAATGATAAGAAAAACAAAGAATGCATATTAAATCTCTCATTTTGGATGTGTAAGTATAAAAACTATAGTGATTGTACCAAAAGAGACAATATAGGGATTTATTTTTTTACTTTAGTGTGAGGATCTTAGATTATATATTTTTGTGTATAAATCTTATTATGATAATTGTGGTTAGTGTTATTCTAAGAGGGTGTTTTACAAAGGAAAAGTTTAAGGCAAAATTTTGTCAGAAAATCTTAAGGTTTTTTTATATTTTTGAATGATATTCATATTAAATTTGTTGGTGTAAACTAATACTCCTTACTAAGGTGGATTTGAAATGGGCACTTGCTAGCACAAAATTAACCAAATTCCTAACAATATTAGCAATAATTGGTTGAGCTAACCTCTTGAGCTTGAGTATAAAGCACGGATAACCAAAACTATCGATCACCATATTTATGAATTGTGATTTTTCTTGTGAAGAAAACATTGATCCATTGCATATATAGCACAAACCAATACATTAGCAACATAATATAATACATGAAAAGAAAATAAATAGAGTGCAATGCTAGGACCCATGGGTGAATTACACTAATGAAACATAAATAGATATTTGGAGAAATGTGTAGGGGTTTCACCTTTAATGTTTCATTTGGAGTTGCAAGGAACTTGGTCTCATCCAAAATTAGTCCTCCTTATCATATTTACAAGTTAAGGATTGTGTACATTGTCTCGATGTTTGTCCTATTGACCAACTAACTATTGAAGGATGTTTGTTTGGTTTTCCCTGTTTAGAATTATTACTTGCTACCACTTGAAGGCTAAGGTGTTGGATATTGGGGTAAGAGATCTCTACCATTCATTTCAAATCTTCAATTACTTCTCCACAAAAAACGTGGGAAATATAGGATGTTATCTTGGCTAGTGTTCCCTTATCACGAGAAGCATGTTCTAGTTTCAAAGGCCAAAGTTGGGAAAAATGGAGATGACATTGAAACAAGAATCCTAGGTTCTTAAGTAACTCAGAGATGAAGGTACATTTGGAATCAATACTAGCAACTAGAACTAACTAAAACTTTAAGTCACTCTCTTCTTGGATTTGTTGAAGTTGAAGGAGGAATGGTTGACACACAGGTTTCATTTTGTGTAGGGTATCACATTGTTCCTTAAACATAATGAGACTCATAGTGTCTCTGTGGGAGTGTAAATATTTCTTAAACTAGCTTAGTAGAGTGTTAATCTTGTTCTCACAGATTTTATGAAAAAACTCAAATCTTTTAACAAATCCAACATACATATCTTAGGTAGCCCATTTTAAAGTGGTGACAAAAAAAATTAGGGCTATCTTGCCACATAGAAAATTAGGGTTATCTTTCCATAGGAAGATCTAGGATCAATGAAGACAACAACCATATATTGTTCATTTTCCATATGTAGTGCCCTTTCCTCTCACTCTTGCAACTCAACTTCATATATTGACTCCCAAATGTTTTAATGATGTTTTTCAACATAGTATTTGGCCAATTATCACACGTGTTCCATAAAATTTGCTCTAAAAACATGATTGGGAAGCTTGGGCTTGAGTTCTCTTTCCATAGGAAGATTTAGGATCGACGAAGCCAACAATTAGAAATGATTCTTGTTTCATTTTGTTGTGCAGTGCCCTTTCCTCTCACCCTTGCATTTTAACTTCATATACTACTTCCCAAATGTCTTAATGTTCTTGTTCAACTTAATATTTTGCCAATTATCACATGTGTTCCATAAATTTTGCTCTAAAAACATGATTGAGAAACTTGCGCATGAGTTCTCTTGCCATATGAAGATTTTGGATCGATGAAACCAACAATTAGAAATTGTTCATGTTCCATTTCATTCTGCAATGCACTTTCCTCTAACCTTTACATCTTAACATCATACACTAAATCCCATATGTTTTTAATGATATTGTTCAACATAATATTTAGCAAATTATCACACATATTCCATAAAGTTTACTTTAAAACATGATTATGAAGCCTGAGCTTGTGCTGAAGTTAAAACATGGAAGGATGAACGGGAGCACTGAGAAGATTGCCCTTTAAAGTAAGGGTCTCGTTTCTTCTTCTCATCATAAGCTTCTCTGTATTAATCCTACTATAATTTGTGATTCAAGTGACATATTATATATACCTTCTCCGTATAATCCTATTAGAATTTTTTTATTCAAGTGACATATTATATAATGCCCATTGTCATGTAGAATTTTATTCGATCCTTGAGATTTGTGTTTACAAAGATGGGTGTAATGTACATTCAATAGAGGACGAGGAGTCCATGGAAGTATGTATACTATTTGTTTACATTCAACATAGGTTTTCATTGGCATAAGGAATGTTAGTAGTAGGGTCACTATTCCAATTGTCATTCCTATTGTTCCGAGGACAATGGTATTTTGAGACTTACATGCTATTATAGATCAAACCTCACAATTAATGTGAGATATAACATGAGAGGAAAAACCATTTTAAAGTACAAAATTTTTAATAAAGGAGGATGGGGGAGTGTATTATACTATTTAATAGTCACATGTATCCACACAACTCATAGAGGAGGAGGGGAAGATCGAGTAAGCACACACATTCATTCGACAACCAAGTCAATGCTATGTTAGTAGGAGGGCCACTATCTTTATGGACAACTCCATCCCCATTGAGATAAAGATCAAGGTATATTAAGTTTATATGCAATTGTGAACCAAACCTCTCAATCAATGTAAAATAACACACAATAGATCCTCCATTTTTTATTTTTATAAAAACTAGTTCAAGCCTTTGTTGAAACGAACCATCCACACTTTATTATATATCATGTTTATAAGTACAATACAAAGTGGAAAGGATAAATATTTTTGACTAGGTTAAAACTATGTACACGATTTAAGCAAAAGGGCATTGAGAATGTAAATAAGCATTGTACTACATTATGTTATCGCACATTTAATAATGTCAACAACTTTAATAATTTGACACTAGGTATTATGTTATGATGTTATTATATACAATAACATCAATAACCTTTATAGTTGAACCAAATGCAATGCTTACAAAGTGACACTACCATTGGGGGAATTTGAGCTAGGATTAATCTTTTCAGCCCTATCAAAAAATAACACCATGGTAGTCTTAGAAGCGGGACAATACCTTTCACTAGAATTAGATAATTGAAGCCACTTTTTTTTCCAAGGAAAATCTCACGGGGAATCCCTCGAGCACTTCCTCGCATTTCTTTAATGGTAGCTTGTGCAAACCTATAAGCACTGATTGTAGTGCTTAACTTGGTACAGACAAGGAGTCGAGAACACCACAAAAACAATCAATTTAGTAATCAACCCTGAAACTTTATACATGAAACCCAAAGTACTCAACCACTTGAATTAGTCCATTAAACTAACCAAAACCACTTCTCGACATACATGCAAACAATATACATCACATGCTAAATAAACAAACCCGCATAACATGCATAATACTTGTCTAGATAAACAAGTGCTGCATGGCAGCGTAGTCCCTGCCAAAAATAAACATTAAATATACAAATAATAAAATATGAATATAAATATATAAAAAGTAAAATAAAAACATAATGTAGTAATAATATTGAAAAAAAAAATACATAAAGAAATTATTTACATGGATTTTTGAGAATCTTTTCTTGTGGGGACATTCAATAATTATAGAGGGGTGACAATTTTATTTTTCTTTCCTATAATTTACTTTATAAATTATTATCTTGTTTTAATTTTGTATTCTTGGAAAATGATATAATTTTGTATTCTTGGAAAATGATATAATTTTGTATTTTGTATTTTGTAAGTGATATCATTTCAACAACACTTGGAAAATGAAATCCACACCAATAATTGTGATACACCTTTCCTCTATAAAGGGAATAAAATGGATTTTAAAGTTTAAACTAGTAAATTAGGAAAAGAGGTAGTTCAAGAGATCAAAATTTATGGAGTGCTAGAATAGATGTAAAAAAGTTCCATAATATGTGACAATGAACAGAAGTAGGTTAGATTTATATAATGGTATTGCCATGCCCTGGACACTCAGCTGTGGACAACTTTTTTACATTACATATCTTTCATCCAAGCTTGATGTCTGCTAATCAACTTCTCTTGTGTTACCTTCTACTTTCATATGTCTCACTGCGGCATTATAACAGTCTCCTTCCTCACCTATCTGCAGGTTGGACACACCAAGGTGTAGATGCATTTTGATAAGAATTAGCAACTAGTCTGCGAGAGATTGAGGATGATATTGCCAAAAAARGCACTTATTCGATTTTGTGATTTTATTTTATAGCATTTGTGCAAAGTYATRAATTAAACATGATCCCCTCAATCMTTAAATTCGATAGAGMAKTATTATGTACAGAGYTGAGARCATTCAAAAATAAGACAAATCCCACCTACAGCTGGAAGAATTGATAGCATTCAAAAATGATCCAACGATTTATGTCAAAGYTGAAGTTTTCAGAAGGATTTAGAATCCTTAKCCCTTGGGGHACAGACCCATATGTTAGCCTTCTTAGCTTTAAGTGGAAGACAATMCTCGTGTAACTCTTATTTCTATTTCTTATAACTTTGGTGCATTCATGAAGTAATATAYGATGCATTTTTCAAGAAAAAATTAGCATTTTCATGGCAGTTTAAAGCAACAAATCTCAAATCTCTTTTTCAGGCTAAACATTTGGTATTACTTTCRATACAAAACAAATGATCTAATTCATTCTAAATTTTAGTTTAGGGTTCGAACAGTATCTTAAATACGCGGTGGTGCATTTGTCGCCAAAARACAGTTGCCTTGAAATTAGGAYAGAGTAAAAGGATCTTTGCCACCGAATAAACTTCTATCCTAAGTCCACCACACCCGGACCAATGTTGGATAGAGTAACTCYRTATTTCAGTTGACCATAAGAAAAGATTCTYGTACCTTCATSGCATTGTCARATACYTTAAGGTTGAAAGAARGTAAGAAGTTGATCAAATTGACTCGAGCATGGGACTRCTAGGCACATACTAATGGCTTCAAGTATATTACATTAGACCTTTGCAGATGAGTTAGAACAGGGACTGCCTTCCACAGACTTCAAGTAAATTGTATTGCATATCTTTAGATAGAGTCAGTTTGAAAAAGAGCCACTGCATTAACTGTTACAGTAAATTACTTAAAGCTATACGTTTCATAGGATATATTAATATATGAGGTACTTTAAAATTATTGAACGATGAAGTCAATTTTGGTTGGAAATTTATCTTTAAAAATATTGCATCATGAAGTCAGTTTTCTTCAAATTTTTGTTTACAATTGTTGCATGATGAAGTCAAATTTCTTCAAATTTATCTTTAAAATCATTGCATGATGAGGTCAATTTTCTTCAAATCTACCCTTAACAGAAACGTTGAGGTTTAACATACTGCAATTGAGCTCTTTCGGTATCTACCCGAATTAATTGATCTATGAGAAGCAACCCTAATAGCCTCATAACAGCATATTATTAGATATTATAACAATGGGAAATGTTCTGATCAAATTTAATTTAACCTAACTGAAACAGAAATGTTGGAGAGATTTCAGAGCAAAACGACAGTTAAATCGCATACATTTTACATTAATTAACAATATGAAGAGGCCATGGGCTCCACAAAACGGAAGTTAAATGGCATACATTTTACATTAATTAGCAATATGAAGAGGCCCTGGGCTCCAAAAATTTATGTATAAACAATTTAGCACAACAACCATGTCCTAATGCTTCGGTTTAATGTATTTGCTACAGGGATGATATATGTTGCCACAAAGACCTAGAGAGTAAAAGAAATTCGTGAATTCACTAAATTTGTCGTAATATCTTTACACATGCACGCTTGAATTCTTAAAGTCTTGGCATCAAATGCGAATACCAGTAAAGAATTGATAAATTCGGCATAATGCATAAGCAAATTTACCGTAGGCGTAAACTGTTGATGGATTATACTCGCTTCTCACCAATGTGTCTCCGTCTGCATACCACACTGCCTGGTCTCCTTTATATATTTCCCTCGGACTGCATCCATCCATTCACAATGTAGACATACATCATACGGAAATGTCGGAATTACATTTAACTCACCAGCATTATAAAATAGCGCCACCGAAGGCATAAATGTAAGCAATCTAAGCTTTTGTTCGTAGATCCAAAGCGAAATTGAGCATTTCAAGAGCTTCAAAGAATCTTTCGGTGACATTAGCTGAAGCTTTACAATGCAATAGTGTCCTTAGCACGGATCTACGATACTGCAGCCGGGCTTTGGAGTTTACCTGAGCGGCCGGAGTCGAACAGTGACAGACACATTCTCTTTATCTGTGGGGGAGTCCATTAAGTCCAAAACGGGACTGGAGGAATCGACAGAGGAAGCAGAGCTGAACCTGAAACCAGGAGAATTACTGCGGGGAGTTAAATATCTGCTAGAGGTGGCCCGCGATGAAGTAAAGCTCGGAATCTGTTCTTGTGAAGAAGGCTTCTTGAATGGGTTGATGTCGTTTCATACTACTTCTGCCATACCACAGTACAATTGGCCCTTCCCTCTCTCTGCTCTGCTGTATGAAATTGTCAAATCTATTAATTGTGTTTACATTGAAAGACGTGAAGCCTGCAATAACACATCAAACATATTAGCCAATCAAATTTGAGAAAAATATATTATTTTATTATTAAATATATATATATTTTTTGATTTCCTATGTTACACATTTGATATAAAACAAAAATCTAAAGTCAACTATAAACTAATAGAGAGTTAATGAGCAACTCATCGCTATAGTCCCAAGCCTTTGACAGGGACTAATAACAAAGTAAATAATAATATAGAATTATGTCGTTGCCAATTTGAGATATTTACCACTAGATATAACATAGAAAATCATATGAAATTTGAATAAATATAAATTGTATTTTTTAAGATGAACTTTGACTTTATTGGTTACATGAAACGCTCTTCATGTTTAGTTAAAGATTGAATTTGCAAATCAAGGTGGTCCAAAGTAATGATCATCGAAACAAATTCTAATTCTGATTTTTCAAAAAAATAAACAAATTCTAACTCTGTTATTTCAAAAGAATACTACATGATGTGACAATGGCTCCATCTAATCCGTTCATTGCACGATTTAAATATTGGTTTCATCTCATGAAAGCCCAAACGAGAACCTTTATAATGGTACTTTAGAGTTCTTGAATTTTGGAACAATTTTGTTTTAGAGTTTTTTAATTTTGGAATTTTTTTTATATAAAAAATAGAAAATACAAACAAATTATTGTTGATTCTATATATATATATATGATTTATTTTGAATTTCTCTATTATATATAGATATTTCATTCAAATATATTTTTCATTATGGTAAAAAAAATCTTTTGATATTTCATTCCAATTTGTTTAAAAATTCTATATATTTTTTATTATAATAAAAATCTTTTATGACTTGAATTGTTACTTGATTTTCATTCAATTTATTTGAAAATCCATTTACTACATAACTTTGTTTAACGCATACATAACTCAAGCAACTAATTGTTGCAAAATTAATAATGATAGAATGCTATAAGACAATGAATTAATGTATGAACTAATGTTTCATCATCGTGGCCAATGGCGAAGAAATTGGGTAGTTGTTTCTATGGGCAACAAGAAGCTAGTTTGAGTGTTTATCACACATCATGTGTTGAATCAAACCCAAAATGATGGCACAACCAATTCCCTTCAAATCTTTAAGAAGATCCCATCATTCAAACAAGGTGCTTATGAGCAAGAGCACATACCCCAGAGGCTCCACCCAATTCTCAAAAGAATTTGAAATCTCTACGAGCAGTGCCCAATCTTTGACAAGCTTGAAAGAATTGCTTCCAGACAATCCCAACATCTATTCATTCCATGAAATCAAGAGGGAAACCAAGAATTTTCGCTCTTGAAAGCTCGAGAATTCATCTGTCTGGAAGTACACCCTAAGAGGTAAGTTTGTTGTAGTCATAGAAAGGAACCGAATGAATTTGATTGATTTTATGGCAAAATAAAGAGAAATATGTAATCTTCACCATAGGAGTATTATTAATCTTCTGGGTTGGTGTGGGGAGGGTACATCTCTATCTTGTGTATGAATATGTGAAGAGTACAAGCCCGATAGATAGTAGAATGCCTGGATATACTGTGCTATGAATATCTTCATCGTTATAAAGGTTTGTGTTATGTTCACAAATACATGAAATGCAACAATGTAATTGTTGTGGAGCTTCGTTTTAGGGCAATGATTGCCAATTTTGGTACCTATGAGTTAAGTGGTGAATCTTCTATTAGAGCATCTTTGAGTACAAAGATTACCGAGGATTGTTTTGGGGACACTAGTGGGAATTATAGGCATTTGTCCAGTAAGAGAATTGTTGGTACATAGGGTTACATGGCTCCAGAATATGTTGCAAATGATGTGATTTCTTAGAAGACTGATGTGTTTGTTTTTGGGTGGTGTCATTGGAACTTTTATCTAGGCAGGATCATAAAGCTCCAACATGTTGATATATCCAAACCCAAATCAAACATTACTCGAAAAATGCAATGTATATCCAATCCCAAATCAAACATTATTTGAAAAATGCAATGTATATCCAAACCCAAATCAAACATTATTTGAAAACTGCAATGTATAATGTATAATAGAGAACACCAATTTTCAACAAAAATCCCACAAATTTAATTTGAAATCTAGTGCTCATTCACCCCAGTTTTGAGATAGATGATTTTACAATTCAGCTACAAACATGTTCAAAGGCCTGTAAATTATTCAAATAGGTAATCGGGGCTCTTACCAAATTGTGTAAAGAGAATACTGCTGCAACAAACAATGTAACCATTGAAAACTGAGAAGTTGAAGGAAATTGTTCACTAGCACAATATTTTCTTATGAAATCCAACCCCCATTATCGACGTCGTCATCGACTTGATCCTCCATAATACTCATTACAACCAACTTGATCCTCCATAATACCCATTACAACCATGCAATAAATTAACAGAGTTGGAAAAATGCCCCACCAATGTCGAAGTCAAGAAAGAAATCAGAGATCTGTCGGTGGGATTCGAACTCACAACTCCTTCCAACACATGTTGAAGTGGCGATCCGTCATAAGTCATCGTCGAGGCTGACAAATAATAGTTCTTCAGAGCAAAAGCAACATGCAACACTACGCTTCTTCTTGAATTCCTATTAGGCGATGAAAACCCCGACAATAGGCAGAGTGGCTACGAAGTATGAGAAAAAATACAGACTTCGTGTTTACAAATCCACCCCTCTTTTCATGGTTGGGTATGATATTGGGTAGGATGAAACATACATTTGAAGGCGTTGTGAGAAAATTAGTGGTGGCAGGTTCCCTTTCTGAAGTTTGGGCAAGCAGTTCCAGATAATGAAAAGGATCGCGTCTTCTTGCCTTCTCACTTGGGTGAGCGAATTGACACTCGATCCAGTCATGGCTCTGTCTTCTCATACAACGCCGCACCTTGAACTCGTCACAAGAATACACGTTTGCTACAGGAAAATACTCAACAAAAATTATTTGCTCACTCAAATTTGCCATCCACTTTGCTAATAAACATTTGGCTAAATTTGACAAACTCTAAAATATTCTTCTTCCATTTTTTCCTGACCACTCATAGCATTATGTGAACATGCTCCTCAAGGGTGAAGCATCTGATGTCATGTCATGCCCAATCCCACCTTGTATATTCATTTTTAATCCAAGTCATCCCCAATCCTATGATGATTGCTCCCATGTTACCACCAACTCTCACCCATCGTCTCCATTAACATAACACAATATATGAGAGACATGAATGGTTGAAAGATATGGTGTTTCAATTAATAGGTATCATTAACATTGTACTACCCAAACCATTCCAATATCTCTTATATATCTACCACGTGGAAGCTGATGACAAGTTGAACATCCATGTTTGCCTCACACATTAGGTCATTAAAGAAGCCTCGCCCCCGATGGAAAACAATGAGTACAATGCCACCCCATGGAAAACAACGAGTACAATGGTGATCCCTCTTCAATAAGACCTTGAATCAAACCACCAAAATGATACATGAGATAAATGGATTTTAAAATAGTAACAGAATAAAAATTTCAACTTACTAATGTCGAAATTTAAAGTGTTGTGAAAAGTTTTTGGTCAAATTAATGTACAGTAACACAAACTATGTCCATTCAACGCAAACTGATTACTATATACCATGCCTCTTAATAATTTTATGAGGATATATATCCTCGCCCACAAAATATGTATGAAGACAAAACAAACATTATGCAAAGAAACAACCTCTCAAAGGAAGTTAAAAAAAACTGAAATGAAACAAACATCAGCGCAACAGACTCAACTGAAAGTAAGAGGAACCGACTAACAAATAAATTGAAACAGACAACAGCCAGGTAAAACAGAAACAGCTGATAAAATGCAAATTCTATACACGTAAATATTTTCTCAAACCATAAGTACCCAATGGAGTTCAGAAAAACAACATTGTGGGCCTTCTTCGTCTGGGTGTTTGAACGGCCTTTCAGTCATGCATTGCATCAGAGGCTACCGGGACTGGTTCTCTCGTCCCACAGCTGGCTCACTGATTTTCTGTTTCAAATTGATTCGACCATTGTATTTCTGCGTCCCACAGACGTGAAATTCTGATGATTGAACCGAAATTACAGAGGTATGTAATATTTTTTCATAATCTTATTAGGTCTTTTGGTATTTTTATTATCGTGTTTGTTTTGGGAAAGGGCGGGTTGAAAAATATTGGGAGTAGCAGAAAACATCAGGGTGCGGAATGGGATTTGAAAAGAGTATACTGGAAATCTTCTGGATTGGTTTTAACTGGAAAGTTGAGAAGGGTATTTAATATGTTCCAGGAATCAGAAAATCTTCTGGATTGGTTTTAACTGGAAATTTGAGAAGGGTATTTGATATGTTACAGGAATTAGAAAATGGGGTTTAAAATTTCTTGCAGAGTTTCGTAATTTGATGTTCGCTAAGATTTTTTTTTGGCAAAAATAGGCAACCCAATTGATTTTTTTAAGATCTAATAATTTGTAATAGGTGTTCAAAAGTCTTACTGTATTAATTTGTTTCTCTAGGGACCAATAGCAGGACAAAGATGAAGTTCGATCCAATTCCACTTCTTCTTCTTTTTTCATCTGTTTTTCCCTTTGGAAAGTTCTTATAATCGATCCATAGATCATTTCTATCCCATTAGTAAATATTCAGTATATGATTAACAGGAACAACATCCGATTAGGACGAGATAATCAGATAGAATCAAGAACCGAGCGAAACTCCTTCGCATGAAAGGAAGGGATAATCTGATAGAATTAAGAACCAAACGAACTCATTTGGAGGATGTTGAGTTCGTGTAGTCTTTCTTAGCTACATTCACGGAACTGCCTTCTTGTATCATCAAGCCTTAACCCTTTAGCTCTCTAACATTCTCCGATCCCAAATTTAGGGCAATGCCTATTGTACCATCTCTAAAATCCACCGATTCCCCTGTCAGTACTTCATCGAGACAGTGCTATTCCTTATTTGAAGTATGGTTCCATTTCTTATTTTAAGTTTGGTGCCAAGGTTACCAACTTTCCAACTCTTTCTTAGTTTTTATATTGTTCGATCTGTTTCCGTGTAATAATGACAGCATTTGCAACTGAACGTCTGCAGAATGTTCTCATGAAAATGATTTTGATACGCTATTCTATTATAATGTCTATTCCTTACATATCACACAACAGAAAAGGGTATCATGAGCTTGTAATGTATTGGCATATAGTAGGAAGTTTAGACTCTTTATTATGTGGTGCTTGTATTATGAGGAAGCTGTTTTCAAATCGTGTAGATGGATGGTTTTATTGTTTATTTACAAGCTATTTGCTTGTGTCTGCAGATTGTATTGTTCCCCAAACACTAATAAAAGTCGGCCAGACTCAGCTCTTGTTTGATAAATAGACATTCTTAGCTTCTGGTCTGGTTGAGCAGCCCTGGATCATTTGGTTATTTTGTTTTTCCAGAGTTCCATTGGATTCATTAAGAAGGAAGCGAAAATGGGCAGCCGTAGATCGCACATACTTAGAAAATAGAGCTTGGCCTCACTATTCTTTCAAATAGTGAGGCCAAGATGAGGGATCAAGAATTGGGTGTTTGGCATTTCCATCCTACATCAACCGCTCCTCCTCCTCCAAGTCTGTTTACCTAATTCACTGGGAAGAGGATTAAAGAGAGGCTGGCTTTATTAATGCTATTACCTGGACCGGCAAGAAGCAAAAGCTTGAATCTGATTATTATTTGGGCCCAAATTTGGGATGAGGGAATTGATCTGGTCAGAATCTGCAAGAGCAAGGCTACTGGAGAAGAGCAGGCCTACAAGATTTTACCCAAAAAGACCAAAGAGAATGTCTATAGAGAAGTCAGATCATAAAACACCTTTCTAGCCATCTTATTGTTGACACACTGAGTGCCGTGTATGAAGATGCAGATTCTTTGCATCTGGTGATGGAGCTATTGTCCAGGGTATGCCCGATTGATAACATGTCCAGAAATGATGCTACTCATCATCAGGCTGCAAAACTGATCATAGATTTAATATTGGTCATCAAATACTTTCATGAGATGGGTGTTGACCTGAGAATATTTTCTGAATCTGTACTGGGCAGCTGAAGTTAGCTGATTTTGGCTTGTCCATGGGGGTTGCAAAAGGTATGTATTTCTAAATCGCGTTGTAATCAAATTTGACTCTTCTCACTAAACATCTTGATAAAGGGCATTATCATCATCACTATATAAATCAGGATTTCTGTTTATGTATTTCATTAACAACATTTGTTTGCATTAAAACAGGTCTAACCTTCTAACATTTTATGGGAACATATTCAAGAAAGGTAGATGTGTAGGGGGCTGGTGTCCCCTACATGCTGTCTTGATAGACTTGTTCCTTGGAAAATTTGTCGAAGCCATATTCGAGGCAATTAACCTAGCCCAATTGAATTTTTATTATGAAAAATTGCAATCCCTATTATGACTAGCTTAATGGATGCTAACCCTTTGGGCTAAAATGTTTGAAACATCTACGTCTTTAAGTAATTAAGTGAGATTATTTGAATTTGGGTGGGGTGGATAACAAGTTCTCCTCTTTTCTCTTCTTAACCATTAAGCTAAACCCAATTGACAACAAATGATTTAAATATTATGTTGATGTGTTGTTTTGATTTTTTTTTAAGATACAACTATGCATATATTGGTTTTGTGACCATATCTTCTTTCACTACTCTGCAGGGTAGCTTTGGTTTATGGTTTAGACTCTAATGTAAAGCTGTCAGGAAGCAGGTCAAGAAACATATCCTGCCTGTTAATGGTGAATGGTCTGAATTATCCCCATGTACAAGGGAGAGAAGAACACACTTCACAAATTCAATTCCAATAGAGCATGGAGAAGATGAATCTTTCTCTGGACATTTGCAGTGTCGGAATTATCCCCATGTACAAGGGAGAAAAAAACACACTTCACAAATTCAATTCCAACAGAGCATGGAGAAGATGAATCTCTCTGGGCATTTCCAGTGTCTACACTCCAAACCACCAAAGCTTGATATCCAAGCAGCAGGAAAATATGACCTTGTAGATGCTCCTGTGGCTGCTATTTCATGGATAAGATTATCTGAACCCCAAAAGGAGCAGACTATGTGTGCCTATATGCCCTAATCCTCTGCAGTGTTCATCCAATATAAAAATCATCTCGTGTACAGCATTTTGAAAGCATGTCGTTGCTGACTGTTATTGATCAACAGTGGTCATTTACTGACTGACGGTGGTTATTATTTATTGATCTTGCGGCTCAAGAAAGAATGTCGTTGCTGACTGTTATTGATCAACGGTGGTCATTCACTGATTGACAGCGGCCCTTAGTTACTGATCTTGCTGCTCTAAAACTTTCGAGGTTGAGCGTTCACGTTCACAAATTACTGTTCCACTAGCTCTCTTAAATGTTCTTTAGCAATTAATTGTGTTTATTGCTGTTATATTTTATATAGTTTTTTCAAGTGTTGAATAAACTCCTTTGTTTTTTCAGGTACACATCTCATGGCAGTATTTGATAACCAATATTAAATCTTTGATCAGTTCTGCAGCCTGATGCTAAGAGTAGCATCCATTCCTGGACATGTCATCAATCAGGCATCCCCTGGAGCATAGCTCCATCACAAGATACAGAGAATTTGCATCTTCATAAATGACACTCAGTGTGACAACGGTAGGATGACCAGAAAGGTGCTGCATGATCTCGATTTCCCTATGGACAATCTCTTTGGTCTTTTTGGGTAAAGTGTTGAAGGTCAGCTCTTCTCCAATAGCCTTGCCTTTGCAGAATTTGAACAGACCAATGTGCCTCATCCCAATTTTGAGTCCAAATAATAATCAGTTTCAAGCTTTCGCTTCCAGCTGGTCTGGGGAGAAGCATCAGTACAGCGAAGCTTTCTCTTCGATCTTCTTCCGAGTGAATTAGGTCAATAATCCCTTCTTGGAACGAGGAGCAGTGGCTGCTGGATGGATGGAAATGCCGAGAACCCAATTCTTTGTGCCTCATCTTTTCTTTCCTCCGCTCTTGGAAAGAAAGGTTCGAGGACAACGGTGTTGCATAGACAAGCTGTATGTTCTAAATTGGCATTATTTACTGTTGCTCCTTCCTTAATGAATCCATATCAACTATGGAATCTGGAAAATATTGGAGAAAGCCAGATTAGTTGTGTAAATAAGGCTTCGATTTGATTTGAATATTCATCCGAGTGGAGGTGTTTTTATCATACAATTTCCTTTGCTTTTCGCTATTTTTATCATTATTTTTTTTTGGGAAGCATGGAAAAAGTGGGGACAAATCTTGATTCAAACTACTTGTGAACAGTAAATTGAGTAATAAGTTATGCATCATTAACATTCATTGATTCATTGATGGGTGGAGTGTCCACTAATAAGTTATGCATTATTAACATATGTATTGATGGGTGGAGTGTCCACTCGAAACATTGAACATTTCAAAACTCCACACACAATTTTTATCAATAAAAATTTCTAACAAATATTTTTATATAAAAAATCCAATTCCAGAATAATCCATATTGAAAAATTGTATAAAAATTAATCCATGTTATGTAAATATCCATTTTTTAGTACATAAATTTCCACTTCAAAAATCTAATTCGTAAGCATATGTAGTCCAAAGATCCACTTCACTTCCAAAGCCTATTCATGGCAACCAAGATTCCCATTTGAAAGGTTCTATTCATAGGTGTAGTGAGTTCGTTGATGTAAAGAGATGAGTCAAAATTCAAGAATCAGATTGCTGATTTTGTTGATGTAAAGAGTTGAGAGTTAAGAATCTCTAAAGTAAGTCAATGAAATTAAGTCAAGTCAAAGTCAAGAGTTGAGTCAATTCAAAGTCATATTGTTGATTTAAAGAGTTGACAAAATTTAAGAGTTATGTTGTTGAAATTAAGTCAAGTCAAAGTTTAGAGTTAAGTTTAGAGTTGAGTCAATTCAAGAGTCATATTGTTGATTTTTTTGATTTAAAGATTGACAAAATTCAAGAATTATGTTGTTGATTTTATTGATGTATAGAGTTGAAAAAATTCAGGAGTCTAATTTAAACGTTCTATGTTTTGGTTCTTTTCTGACTATATTTTTCAGTGGATTGTTTAAAATCTGGTCATAAATTGTTAGAATTGTAGATTTAAGTGGTTGAGTTCGTATAATCCAAGCACCCAAGGGGTTTTTCAGAATGCTGAATCCATTGATGTTCAAAGATGCAATTTAGACAACATAAATGAGTGATTTCACTCACATTTATATCGTCGGATTCCGATGAAAATTGCTTAAATGTAGAACATTTAGACAACACCAAATTCAAAAGTCATATTATTGATTTTGTTGATGTAAGGAGTTGAGAGTTAAGAATCCCTATGAAGTTAAAGTCAATTCAAAGTCAAATAGTGACTATAATGTCACGAAAATACATTGATGAACCACTGATTGAAATAATCAAGTTGTCATTGTTGTGACATTATGTTTAGCCAACTAATGTCACAAGTTGAGTCTATGTTGGATCTTGCCATTCTAACATTCGACAAATTACAACTACGCAAGTGACAAACTTGGCAAGATGAAAGAAGACAACTAAGCAAGTGACAAACTTGAAGATAGATGATGAATGAAAAAATGAAAGTAAGAAGCCACTGGATTAACAAACGAAAGAAGCAAAATACAAGGAAATATTAAAACAAAAGAGGCAAGGACTTATTGATAGTGAATTGGCGCAACAAAAAGAAAAGGAAAGAGAATTTCAAGTGACAAAAGTGAAATCCCTTAAAAAAAAAAATTGTAATGATCCCTTTGACAAATTTTCTTTATGATGGGAAAGAAAATGGTCATGGTGTTGGAAAGTTTGTGTCATTGATGTCAACATTGTAGGAAGCTGATGCTCTGGGATGGATGGAAATGCCGAGAACCCAATTCTTCGTCCCTCATCTTTTCCTTCCTCCGCTCTTGAACAGAAAGGTTCGAGGACAATGGTGTTGCATAGACATGCTGTATGTTCTAAATTGGCATTATTTACTGTTGCTCCTTACCTCTTCCTGGATGAATCCATATCAACTATCGTATCTTGAAAATATTGGAGAAAGCCAGATTAATTGTGTATTGATTTGAATATTCATCCGAGTGGAGGTGTTTTTATCATATATTTCCTTTGCTTTTCACTATTTTTATCATTATTTTTATTTTTTTGGAAGCATGGAAAAAGTGTGGACAAAATCTTGATTCAAACTACCTGTGAACAAAATCTTGATTCAAACTACCTGTTTTCACTGTAAATCGAAAATTACACTCTCACTTTTCATAAAATGATGCATATGTAAAATAATGATAAGATAAAAAAATAAAATAAAATAAATGAAGATCTATGGAAAGATTACAGGGAATATTTATAAAAATAGTTAGCATTGAATATTTAAATTACACAATTTCAAAGACAGATGATTTCATCAAAACTACTTTATAAAACAAAGAAAAATTGTCCTTCATATTTACAAGCCACTTCAAGCAAAGAGAAAGATATCCTTAGGATCAACACTGCAAACGTTAATCCAAGTCTTTTACAGAATTGCATTTCATCAGCATCAAAAGGTTAATAAATTTTCTATATTATATATATATATATATATATATATATATATATATATATATATATATATAAACCTAATGAAACCTTATATATATATATAAACCTAATGAAACCTTATTTGAATTTCATCAGGTAATTCTAACTCGAACTAAATCTCATCATCAGCAAACTCGAAGCCGAACCTTGTGACTTTGATCCAAGGTTTTATTGCTAATTTTGTTGATTTAAGAGTCATATTGCTAATTTTGTTGATTTAAAGAGTTGGCAAAATTTAAGAGTTATGTTGTTGATTTTGTTGATATAAAGAATTGACAAAATTCAAGAGTGTAGTTTAAACATTCTACGTTTCGGTTCTTTCCCAACCATATTTTCTAGTGGATTTTGTCCGAAATCCGGTCATAAATTGTTAGAATTTTAGATTTAAGTGGTTGAGTGTGTATAATCCGAGCACCCCAGGGGTTTTTCAGGACGCTGAATCTGTTGATGTGTTCAAAAATGCAATTTAGACAACATGAATGAGTGATTTCACCCAGATTTATATTGCTAGATTCCAGTGAAAATGTTGAAATGTAGAACATTTAGACAATGCCAAATTCAAGAGTCATATTGTTGATTTTGTTGATGTAAGAGTTGAGAGTTAAGAATCCCTACGAAGTTAAAGTCAATTCAAAGTCAAGTAATGGCTATCATGTCATGAGAATACATTGATGAACCACTGGTTGAAATAATCAAGTTGTCATTGTTGTGACATTAAGGTTGGCCAGCTAATGTGAAAAGTTGAGTCTATGATGTCACAAGTTGAGTCTATGTTGGATGTAGCCATTCTAACATTAGACAAATTATATTTAAAATTGTTTGCAAGGGCTATTGAGTACTACATAAAATATCATGAAAATATGAATAATATTATGATGAAAATCTAATGCATGTAGAAGACAAAATCTTGATGAAGAACAACAAGAGGCAAAATTTGGCAGAGATGATGCAACAAAAGCAAGATGAAAGAAGACAACTAGGAAAGTGACAAACTTGAAGATAGATGATGAATGAAAAAATGGAAGTAAGAAGACAAATTGGCATTAACAAACGAAAGAAGCAAAATGCAAGGAAATATTGAAAGAAAAAGAGGCAAGGACTTATTTATAGTGAATTGGCGCAACAAAAAGAAAAGGAAAGAAAATTTGAATTGACAAAAATGAAATCCCTAAGAAATTTGATGATCCCTTTGACAAATTTTCTTTATGATGGGAAAGAACATGGCCATGGTGTTGGAAATTTTGTGTCATTGATGTCAACATTGTAGGGGGAGATTGTTGGATAGTTTGTGTCATTGATGTCAACAATGTAGGAGGTGTTTGTTTGACTAATTATTTGACAATGTCATTGATGACAAGTTGTTTGTGTCGGGATGGCAACAATGGTATGATCACATCATGTGATTGTGGATGATAATGTGATGACATCTACTGATATGGAAATGATCACATCATGTGATTGTGGATGAGAATGTGATGACATCTATTGACATGGAAATGTTATTAATTGAGACTCTGTTTATAAAAAGGGAGTCTTTGATGAAAGAATCATTTGAGGTGATTGCATAGAAGGAAAGGGTCTCATTCATGAAATAACCATTTGAGTAAGTAATATGGAAGGTAATGAAATAAAAGTTGTTAAATGTGAGGCTAGAGAGTCTTTTAAAGGTTTGTGTGAATGTGTTCCACAAGAAAACAACAATATTAAAGAAAGGAAAAGTTAGATACAGAAGAAATACCGATGAAGCATGAGAAAAAACCATTGAATGGTGATGAATTTGGAAGACAAATAAGGGAAGGGGCTAGTGACAGTGAATCGGATGGCGTTCTCTATACTAGGAGAGCAAGATCCAACCGTGAATTAAAAAGGAGAGATCGATGGTCCTTAACCTAACACACATCACAAACATATGTGGATAACGCGAGAGACAACCCCTATGCGGTCGTTTATATTAAACCACCCTTGGACACGTGGAGAGTGAAAAGTTAATCGTGACCTTCCTCATGGTGGATTTTAAATCCACTACTTGATCATCCACTGAACTATAAGGAAAACCACTATTGTAAAGTGGTATACAACCATCATGTGGGAATTGATGACCACGATTATTTTGTCAGGGGCACCGTATCCAAACTCAAAGTTTGTTGGATTAGCCAGCGATGAATAGGAGCCGTTGGATCAAAGTTAGAAGGATTTTGTAAAAGTCTCGAGTTATCGATGTCGAGATACGTTAGAGTGACGTAAGAACTTCCACACAAGAAGTGACATGTGGAAGGTAAGGCCCCACAACATACTGTCTTCGTGGAAAAACTTTGAACACAAATCAACGACGAAGATTAGACAAGCCACCAGATCAACGATCCAGAATGAATGTTACCAAGGGGAGGATAGTAGCACATGAAATTATCTAACGACATCGATGAAAAGGCCAGATCAACGGTCCTTATAAATTGTGAGCGCTCAACTAGTGAGAAGGTTAATATAATGGGACCCCCCCCCCGCAATTTGGAAAAGTGATCTAAATAAGAGGACACGTGGAGTGATCCCGTAATTGTGGGCATCCCCTGCCTCGAGATTCGAGTCAAGGACTTATCCTCCCACAATAAAGGGTATGGTCGCGAGAACTTGGTCACATGATCAATGGGCCAAATCAAATATTAAAGGAAAGTAATACCCTAAAGGGATTAAGGGTGTATATTTTGTGCAAACTCTTCAATGGCGTTTACAAAGCTCTGGTCGGCTCACAGAACATTGTTGTTCACTCTAAGTTCCACATAAAATTAGTGTGAACTATATATAAATGAGATTGATGAGAGATAAGTTGGTGCTGTCGATTAGAAGATAATAATACTTGAAGAGTCTATGAGATAATTCTTTGGGTGTACAGAGAGTTGATGCAGGTGTACAAAGACCTGATGAATTCATGATTGTGATGATGTAATGGTGTTCTAGCTTGAAGATCAATTTATGAGCCTAAGTATATTATTTTGGGTTCTGGACATTGCACTTACAGTGATATGATCATTGCGGGAATATGAATTGGTGGCATAACGAGCTATGTATTGTTTAGATGTCTCGAAGATTGTTTCCAGGAGTAACTCTGTTAAACAAAAGCAACGCTATGGCATAAGGATTGTTTATTTTAGCATTTGAAATGCAGAGGATGACTGGTTAAAAAATTTCTATAACAAAGATATTGTATCATAATGGTTACTCAGAAGTCCAGGATGAGGGATTGCTAATCCATGAAAAACTCTCATGATGACAGAAGAAGTGCCACTTGGATATGTTCCAGTTTGACCCTTGCCACGATGTTATGAGCTAGTAGGAAACAAAAGAGTTGAATCCAACTATGATATACTATAATGATCAGAGCTATATGAAGCCTTCAGAGAAAAACCAGTGTTCCAGAAAGACCGAAGTACATTGAGATCAAGCATTACATTCTCTATGATGAGGTCCAGAAAGGAGAAGTGGTTCTCCAATATATCTCCATAGATGAACAAATAAGCAGATATTTTGGTAAAGCCTTTGCCCAAGATGAAAGAGTTTGTGTACTCAAGAAACAAGCTAGAGCTCGTGGAGACGACTTCCTTATTGAAAAGGGAAGAGATGAATTCCAGGTTGGGAGGGAGCACTGATGTGTATTGATTTATGGACAGTCATTTTTCAGTTCGAAAATGGTCCAGGATAAGCAGTTCCTTTCCAGTTCAGAAAGTGGTTTGAGATTTCTGATGGACATACATTTTCTAGTTCGGAAAATGGTCCAGATCGAACGGTCAATTTTGTAATGAAAATGGTTCGATGGATTGTTGATGTACCATAGACAGTGATTCCTCTTGTGGCCAGTGTGGGGGAATGGTCTAGGACAATATTTCTTCTTGACAGTCACTTTCAGTAGTGGTCAAGAAGACTGGTCTGCCTCACCGAACAATCATTCTTTCGAAGCTCACAGTTGTGAGCAGTTTCGAAGAATGGTCCATTTTGGAGGTTGGTGCAGGACAATCATTTCCTTAGGAAATCGTCTGGACAACCATTTCCTAGGGCAGATTCATTCTCTCTAGGTTGCACTTTGTTTAGTGCTGAAGGAATGACCCAAATAGGTGAATGGTCCAGGTTCAGCAATCAGGGACAAGCATTTCCTAGGGAAGAATCTTTCTCTCCGGGTTGCACTTTGTTTAGTGTCGGAGGAATGACACAGATAAGTGAATGGTCCAGGCTCAGAAATTAGGACAATTATTCTTCTATGCTTGAGAAGAATAGTCCAGATAGCTCATGACTGATGTTTTACCTTCTAAGGGCATATGCTCTTCCAGATCTCACCTATGTGAGTGAAAGAATGGCCCAGATGATTTCGTTTATATCATGACATTGCTTTTCTGTGTTGGTTGATATCAAATGATATAATTGCTATGAGATTGTATGTCTCTGGACAATAGATGTATGCTATTGTTGTGGATGTGTTCCACTGGTTGTGACTATGTGTCATTGATTAAGTAGTTGTGTGCTACTTGGTGTGGTAGTGTACCACTGAATTTTAGTTGTGTACTACTATGGATAAACACAGTTGTGTTCTATTGAATGACATTGTTTTGATTGCCTTGTAGACTATTACTAGTGTTGAAAATGATTATCAGCTAGATGGATGATCAGTGTACTGATGGACAGAGATTATCCGGACGGAAAATGGTCCAGGACATTTATTCTTCTAGGACATATGCCCGGATTAGAAGAATGGTTTTTGTAAAACTCCTTGGAGTGAGTGACTTATTCAACATCATGTCTAATTAATTAGATGGAGTATGGTTTCGAGAGATGATGCAGTTGATGTTGTCAGATGACATTGATAGTGATGATGGTGCTCGTGATCCAATCATGAGATAGTCTATACGACTATGATGATGCTACCGGTTGAATGGTATGTTTGTGCTCAAGACCATTGCCTTCAATACCTCCCTAGCTAGGAGGGAGTGTTGATATTATGGTAGCTATGGGAGGTATTTACCTCCACGTGTAACCCTGATGAGAATAGAATATTCCGAGAAGCAAGAAGTAACCCTAAAGCATTGAACATAACCCTAGAAGACAAGTCGGCTTAAGGAAATAATTAATATTAAGTATTCAATCTCCAGAATGAGAAGTTGGCCCAGACAACTCAGGAAATAGTATAAATACAAGTATCCAGAACTCATTTCATACACACTGCTTAGAATTGCAGCTAGGAAGAAGTGCGCACTGCAGGAACTAGGCTAGTGTGCATGTCTGGGGAGCAGCTACAACCGACAACTGCCACAATCTCGTTTCCTAGTTTAGGCTTGGAATTTTTGTTGGTTATGGTTGGAATTTCTAATCAGTCTTGGTTATCTTTATGCATTGGCCTTGGCTGCCTATTGGCTTGCTTCCAGAATCACTCTCTGTCAAGTTTAAGGTGCTCGGGGGTGGCTTCGGCCTATGGTTGGGTGACAATGTTGTTATATTGTCTATGGTTAAACAAGCACATCCATTACTTTCTAACATATGGGGACCTGGAAGAGGAAATCTACATGAAACAACTTGAAGTATTTGTAGTAAAGGGAAAGAAAGATTTGGTGTGTAAGCTAAAAAGATCCCTTTATGTTCTAAAGAAATCACCAAGGATGTGGTACCAAAAGTTTGACACATACATCCTTAGTATGGGATTTGTGAGAAGCAAAGCCAATCACTACATATATTCCAAAGAAGAAGGCGGGCGTTTCACATATGTAGTTTTGTATGTAGACGACATGTTGTTGATTGGAAACAACATGGACACAATAAAAGAGGTAAAGAAGCAACTATCCTCCAAGTTTGACATGAAGGATATCGATGCAACTAATTTCATTATGAAAATGAGGATTAAGAGAGATCGAGCAACTAGACAGGTCTGGTTTAACCAGATGAATTATATTGAAACAATTTTGAAATGTTTCAACATGCAGGATTTCAAATCGGTGAAGGTGCAAATTCCTATGGGAGCAAGACTAACTGTTGAACAATGTCCAAAGACATAGGAAGAAATATAGGACATGGCACGTGTTCCTTATGCAAGTGCAGTTGGTAGTCTAATGTATGCGATAGTCTGCACTCGACCAGACATTGCCCATGTCGTGGGAGTGTTGAGAAGATATATGTCGACACCTGAGAAGGAGAACTGGACATCTATCAAGAGAGTATTTAGGTATTTGTGTGACACAAAATATTATGCTATATGCTACTAAGGAAAACTTGGAGGCGACAATGAATGTAATGTACATGGACTTGTTGACGTCGAATGGGCTGGAGATCTGGATCGATGGAGGTCGACCAATGGATATATCTTCAAGATGTTTGGTGGAGAAATCAGTTGGATGAGTAAGCGACATGCGTTTGTAGCCTTGTCAAAAACATAAGCTTAATACATGGCAGGCACTCATGGAAGCAAAGAAGCATTATGGCTACCGAGGTTGTGTTCAAGAATAAGGTTTGAGCGGAGAGTTATGAAGATAAGTGGCGATAGTCAAAGCACAATATTTATGGCAAAGAATCCAACTTATCATTCGAAGACTAAGCACATTGATGTACAATACCATTTCGTGAGAGACATGGTGGAAAGCAACAAGGTGTTGTTGGAGAAAGTAGACACATTGGAAAACATTTCAGACTTGTTGACCTAGTCTGTGAGTGCTATGAAGTTCTCTTGGTGCAGAGAGGCAATGGGAATTGTTACCCTAGCTATGTGAACAAAATTTCAAAGGTCTCCCAGTTCAAGAAAGAACACAAAAAGTGGGAGAATGTTGGGATGTTATATTCTTTGCAGTGAAAGTTAAGGTGGATCCACTGACAATCGAAGTCGAAGGTGGATCCACTGACTTTAACTTTCATAGTTAAAGTCAAGAGTTGAGTCAATTCAAGAGTCATATTGCTAATTTTGTTGATTTAAAGAGTTCGCAAAATTCAAGAGTTATGTTGTTGATTTTGTTGATATAAAGAATTGACAAAATTCAAGAGCGTAGTTTAAACGTTTTACGTTTTGGTTCTTTCCCAACCATATTTTCCAGTGGATTTTGTCCGAAATCCGGTCATAAATTGCTAGAATTTTAGATTTAAGTGGTTGAGTGTGTATAATCTGAGCACCACAGGGGTTTTTCAGGACGTTGAATCTTTTGATGTGTTCAAAAATGCAATTTAGACAACATAAATGAGTGATTTCACCCAGATTTATATTGCTAGATTCCGGTGAAAATGTTGAAATGTAGAACATTTAGACAACACCAAATTCAAGAGTCATATTGTTGATTTTGTTGATGTAAGGAGTTGAGAGTTAAGAATCCCTACGAAGTTAAAGTCAATTCAAAGTCAAGTAATGGCTATCATGTCATGAGAATACATTGATGAACCACTGGTTGAAATAATCAAGTTGTCATTGTTGTGACATTAAGTTTGGCCAGCTAATGTGAAAAGTTGAGTCTATGATGTCACAAGTTGAGTCTATGTTGGATGTAGCCATTCTAACATTAGACAAATTATATTTAAAATTGTTTGCAAGGGATATTGAGTACTACATAAAATATCATGAAAATATGAATAATATTATGATGAAAATCTAATGCATGTCGAAGACAAAATCTTGATGAAGAACAACAAGAGGCAAAATTTGGCAGAGATGATGCAACAAAAGCAAGATGAAAGAAGACAACTAGGAAAGTGACAAACTTGAAGATAGATGATGAATGAAAAAATGGAAGTAAGAAGACAAACTGGCATTAACAAACGAAAGAAGCAAAATGCAAGGAAATATTGAAAGAAAAAGAGGCAAGGACTTATTGATAGTGAATTGGCGCAACAAAAAGAAAAGGAAAGAAAATTTGAATTGACAAAAATGAAATCCCTAGGAAATTTGATGATCCCTTTGACAAATTTTCTTTATGATGGGAAAGAACATGGTCATGGTGTTGGAAATTGTGTCATTGATGTCAACACCATAGGGGGAGATTGTTGAATAGTTTGTGTCATTGATGTCAACAATGTAGGAGGTGTTTGTTTGACTAATTATTTGATAATGTCATTGATGACAAATTGTTTGTGTCGGGATTGCAACAATGGTATGATCACATCATGTGATTGTGGATGAGAATGTGATGACATCTACTGATATGGCAACGATCACATCATGTGAATGTGGATGAGAATGTGATGACATCTATTGACATGGAAAGGTTATTAATCGAGACTCTGTTTATAAAAAGGGAGTCTTTGATGAAAGAATCATTTGAGGTGATTGCAGAGAAGGAAAGGGTCTCATTCGTGAAATAACCATTTGAGTAAGTAATATGGAAGGTAATGAAATAAAAGTTGTTAAATGTGAGGCTAGAGAGTCTTTTAAAGGTTTGTATGAATGTGTTCCACAAGAAAACAACAATATTAAAGAAAGGAAAAGTTAGATACAGAAGAAATACCTATGAAGCATGAGCAAAAACCATTGAATGGTGATGAATTTGGAAAACAAATAAGGGAAGGGGCTAGTGACAGTGAATCAGATGGTGATCTCTATACTAGGAGAGCGAGATCCAACCGTGAATAAAAAGGAGACTTTGATGGTCCTTAACCTAACACACATCACAAACATATGTGGATAACGCGAGAGACAACCCCTATGCGGTGGTTTATATTAAACTACCCTTGGACACGTGGAGAGTGAAAAGTTAATTGTGACCTTCCTCATGGTGGATTTTAAATCCACTACTTGATCATCCACTGAACTATAAGGAAAACCACTATTGTAAAGTGGTATTAAACCATCATGTGGGAATCGATGACCACGATTATTTTGTTGGGGGCATCATATCCGAACTCAAAGTCTGTTGGATTAGCCAGCGATGAATAGGAGCCATTGGATCGAAGTTAGAAGGATTTTGTAAAAGTCTCGAGTTATTGATGTCGAGATACGTTAGAGTGGTGTAAGAACTTCCACACAAGAAGTGACATGTGGAAGGTAAGGCCCCACAACATACTGTCTTCGTGGAAAAAATTTGAACACAAATCAACGACGAAGATTAGACAAGCCACTAGATCAACGATCTAGAATGAATGTTACCAAGGGGAGGATAGTAGCACATGAAATTATCTAATGACATCGATGAAAAGGCCAAATCAATGGTCCTCATAAATTGTGAGCGCTCAACTAGTGAGAAGGTTAATATAATGGGACCCCCCGCAATTTGGAAACGTGATCTAAATAAGAGGACACGTGGAGTGATCCTGTAATTGTGGGCATCCCCTGCCTCGAGATTCAAGTCAAGGACTTATCCTCCCGCAATAAAGGGTATGGTCGCAAGCACTTGGTCACATGATCAATGGGCCAAATCAAATATTAAAGGAAAATAATCCCCTAAAGGGACTAAGGGTGTATACTTTGTCCAAACTCTTCAATGGCGTTTACAAAGCTCTGGTCGGCTCACAGAACATTGTCGTTCACGCTAAGTTCCACATAAAATTAGTTTGAACTATATATAAATGAGATTGATGAGAGATGAGTTGGTGCGGTTGATTAGAAGATAAGAAGACTTGAAGAGTCTCTGAGATAATTCTTTGGGCGTACAGAGAGTTGATGTGGGTGTACAAAGACCTGATGAATTCATGATTGTGATGATGTAATGGTGTTCTGGCTTGAAGATCAATTTATGAGCCTAAATATATTATTTTGGGTTCTGGACATTGCACTTATAGTGATATGATCGTTGCGGGAATATGAATTGGTGGCATAACAAGCTATGTATTGTTAAGATGTCTCGAAGATTGTTTCCAGGAGTAACTCTGTTAAACAGAAGCAACACTATGGCATAAGGATCGTTTATTTTAGCAGTTGAAATGCAGAGGATGATTGGTTATAAAAGGTTGCAAGTGTCTGGAATCACAACGAACATATTTATTTGTGAAGTGTTGGAAAACCTGAGATGACTCCTTATGATTAAGTGAGAGTGATAGAATGGTAGCTACATGACAAAGTTTCAAGAATGATTTGAACAAAGTTTGCAGGATAAAGTGCCAGTTGAAGTAAAGAATAGCAATAGGAGGTGTTGAAGTCTACTACATAAGAAGCAAAGAATGACTTAAGGTAGCTTGAAGAGCAACAAAAGATGTAATTGTTAGCTAAACTTGGAAATTCGGGGAGGTCGGGTGGCACAAGGGTAGGAGACTAAGATCTCCCTCAAGTTGGTGCTTGAGAATCATGCAGGTTGGTGCCTAAAGTTATTGAGTTGGTGCTCAAGGGGATTAGTGTCCTCATAGCAGGTTGGTGGTGCCTTTCTATAAGTTGGTGCTTGTGGTAGATTGGTGTTTTCTATCTATAGGTTGGAGCTTGCAGTTGATCTAAGGACTGGGTGCTTCCTTCTAGTTAGTGTTTCTAAAACAAAGGGGGGTGTAGCCTCCTTCTAGTGGGTGTTAGAGAATTCAAGGAGTTGGTGTTGATAAAGAAAAGGGGGTTGTGGCCTCCTTTTAGTAGATGCTAGAGAATTCAGGGAGTTGGTGCTTCCTTCTAGTTGGTGTTGGTAAAGCAAGTAAATGTAATTCTTATTAATAAATCATTTTATGGTTTTCTCCCATTTTGTATTTCCATGTAAAACTCGTTGTGTATTGTGCATACTTCATGTGATGGACGAATGGTATTAATAATGTTTAATGTATACATAAAGTGTTTGAAGTTTCAAATGATGAAAATGTTGAAATATTGTAACTGCAAAGAGTATTCTTAATATTATTGATATATTATTTATAGGATCAATCCCCATTGTGGATTGATCATGTTGATTATTGTAATAGGACCAAATCCTCTTTTGCGGATTGGTCAACAAACAATTATAATAGGCAGAATAAGAAGTCGGCCCCAACAGTTAATAAGAAGACCCAGAAATATAATAAAGATGGGTTTACCCACCCAGTTGGAGAAGTCGACCCTGCCAGTGAAGAGACACTTCACACGTGCCAGACTTGTATAAATAAAGGAGGCTAGCGCCTCATTTGAACATAACTCACTTGCTCAGTTTGAGAGACAAGTTCTGATCTGTTACCGGCAGAGGAGGGAGAGAGTGGCGCATATCTTGGAGAGGACTTTCTGTTTTAGCATAGAGATCTCTTGGCATTGTATTGGCTATCTATATTAAGGAAGTTTTGCTGGGTTTTCTTCCCCTAGAGGGTTTCCCAGAATAAATGTTGTGTCTCTTGTGATTGTGTATTTCTCAGTGATCTTGGATTATGCTATTGTTATCTAATGAAATGCAAACATCTATAATAATGGCTTAAACATTGACATGGTATCAGAGCCAACCTAAAGGAAGCATATTTCGCAAGAGAAAAACGTCACTATTGTCGTACCTGCAAATTAGGGTTTTTCAAAAGTGAATCTTTTTAGCTCCAAAACCACCTAGAAAGTTGCGCCCTCCCCCAAGGATCATTTTGACACCTTCAATGCACCTTTTCAGTGGTTAGATCTACCGGAAAGTGAAACCCTAGTTTCACAAAGTACCAGAAAACTAGAGTACCAGAAGTCCCAGAGTACCAAAAGTACCAGAAAACCAGAAGCACTGGTCTAGAACTCCGCAGATCAAGTTTGAGGGGGTAAAAGTTGGATTTTCGAAATTCTGACTGCACCATCTAACTCGCCTCAGCTCAGCGCATCTATCCCCTGGATCAGATTTTCAAAATTCGAAGTTTGAAAAATTAGGGTTTCCTCATAAAACCCTAAGTTGCAGTTGCAGTTGCAGTCTCAGAACCAGTTGCAGTAGCAGTCGTAGTACCAGTGGCAGTCACCCTTGAAGTTTTTAAAGAGTTGGTAATGATTACCGCTTCTACCAGATGGAGCCACTACCTGCAAATGTCATCAGAGGTATGTACTCACATATGTTTAATGGTTAAACCCTAAAGATTATTTGTAGGAGAAGGGATCTCTTGCCATAGATCCAGAAGGATCTCAAGATCCAACACATTCAGAGGAATGATGCAACCCAGGTGTGATTATTCTGATATGCATTTATTTGTCATGACATTATTAGTGTTGCATGTTGAAGTTATGATCAAATTATTAGAAGGATTAAAAGTTGATCACAAAGCTTATCCTCTAACCTAAACTTTTGTCAAGATAGCGTATTGTCTCAGTACAGAAGACAGGTTGAAGAAAGCACTCGTCACTTGAGTGAAGGAAACCTGGAAGAAAAGCAAGCACTCATTCTTGAGGACAAGGCTCCGGGTTTGACTAATCAAGATTAATAAGATTCAAAGGTACATATGACAAGCTGATGACTATAGTTGAGATAGTAGTCGTCGTAAAGTATTATACTTGATAGCATGTGATCATATAGAGGTATACGTTTTGCCTGATACAACTAACACCTCCTCTAGGAGAAACCTTGTGTGTTAGTTCCAGGTTGCCATGGAAGAATGCTTGGTCACAACACTATGAGAGTGTTGACCTCATTTCGTATTGTATTCCTTACCTTTAATCTTTGCGTTAGATAAATTATAAGTGATAGCTCTAAAGGAGCTACTAGGATGATTGTTCGTGCTATTGCTTTATATTATCAGAGGGATATTACTCTTGCTTGTTGTTTTGCTGACCTTGCTCCAGGTCACATGTAATAACCCTGAGGAAGCCATGGTGAAGGTTGCAGAAGGCAATGTGATAAAGAAGAAACCATAGATGAAGCAATCATCATTGGAAGAAAAGAAGGTAGCTTTCATACGCTAAAGGGTTACTAAGAAGTTTCCATGACCCATGCCATTGAAGAGTCTTGGAATAGAAGATTAGCTACAAGGCACTACCATACATATGCAAAGCAGTCACAGATTTACCAGAACTCAAAGGTGATCATGAAGGTGTATGCAATGGATGTGCACAAGGGAAGAACATCAAGAACTTGTTTCCAAAGAGGGACAACAAGACAGAAGGAGTCCTAGAACTCATCCATTCAGATGTGTGTGGCCCAATGCCATCATCCTCCATTAGTGGGTATGTATACTATGTATCGTTCATTGATGATTACTCTTGTAAGACCTGGATATATTTGAAGTGTTCAACAAGTTCAAGGAATTCAAATCCTTGATAGAGAATCTTTTTGAAAGAAATATTAAGATACTCAGGTCAGAGAATGGAGGAGAATATACCTCAAAAGAGTTTGTGAACTTCTGCAAAGATGTTGGAATCAAGAGGGAACTCACTACTCCCTATATTCCCCAACAAAACGGTGTAGCTAAACGGAAGAACAGAACCATGCTGGAAGCTGTGAAGATCAAGATCTTCCTATGTGCTTATGGGCAAAAGAAGCAATGACAGTTGTTTATGTGCAGAACCAATTATCCCATAATGCACTTGGGCTCAAGACACCAGAAGAGATGTTCACCGGAAAGAAGCTAGAGGTAAGCCATCTCAAAATATTTGGCTGTCCAGTGTTTATTCATATACCTAAAGAAAAGAGAAACAAGCTGGACCCTTCAAGAAAGAAGGGAATATTTGTGGGATACTTTGAGGTCTCCAAGGCCTTTAGAATCTACATACCAGGTCACCGCCACATTGAGATCAGCAGGGATTTGACCTTTGATGAAGAAGAAGCACTTAAGAAATCAAGAAGATGCCATCTTGAAGAAGTATATGAAGAGGAACCCGTAATTCCCAGGATTGCAGAATCCATGAGGGAAGTTCCCAAAGCTGCAAAACCAGTGAGGGAAGTCACGACTTCCCTTGATGAGGAACTTCTAGAAGACCATGATATAGTAGAAGTGAAAGAACCTCCTCAGATGATGATCCTCCATAAAAGAAAGCCAGCTAGAGAGCTTATTCAAGATGGAGAGAAGTACGGTGTTCCCCAAGGAACTACGAGACAGGTGAAAAGACCAAAGCCATTCTCTAGTTATATGACTTTGATGTGTGGTCTCCTAGAAGAGGAGCCCACCTATTTTGAAGAAGCCATTCAGAGGAAAGAATGGGCAGATGCTATGACAGAGGAATACCAATCCATAATGAAGAACAAAGTATGGGAAATAGTTCCCAGACCAAAGAATAAAGATGTGGTATCCTCCAAATGGCCCTTCAAAATAAAACATGCTGCTGATGGAAGTATTGAGAAACATAAAGCAAGATTTGTCGCTTGTGGCTTTTCCCAGAAAGAAGGCATTGACTATGAAGAGACATTAGCTCCTGTAGGCAGATACACTTCAATTAGAACCATCATAGCTCTTGCAGCTAAGATGAAATTGAAGTTGCACCAGATGGACGTGAAGACAACTTTCCTGAATGGTGTTATCGAAGAGGAAGTGTATATAGAGCAACCCCAAGGATTTGAGGTTGAAGACAGGAAGTCTCGTGTCTGCAGATTAAAGAAAGCCTTATACAGATTGAAGCAAGCTCCTAGAGCTCGGTATGGTCGTATAGACAGTTTCTTGACAAGCTTGGGCTTTACCAAGAGTAAAGCTTATTCAAATCTCTACTTCAAAATTATGAACGATGAGCCAATAATACTATTTTTGTATGTGGATGAATTATTCTTAACTGGAGAAGAAAATCTCATCACCGAAGGTAAGAAGAGACTCGCTTCAGAATTTGAGATGAAAGACCTCGGCCTAATGCACTATTTCCTAGGTCTTGAGGTATGGCAGAGTCCAGAGAGGATCTTCCTTAACCAAGGGAAGTACACAATAAAAATCCTGAAGAGATTCGACATGTTGGAATGCAAGCCCATGAATACACCCATGGAAGCGAAGCTGAAGCTGTTGGTCGATACTTCGTCAGACTTGATAGATGCCACACTGTACATACAGATTATTGGATCACTGATGTACCTGACAAACACCAGACCAGACATTTGTTTTGTCATGAACACCTTGAGTCAGTTTCTGGTAGAACCTAGACATGTTCACCTAGTAGTTGCAAAACATGTGATGAGGTACCTTAAAGGTACATTAGATTGTGGTCTCAGTTATGACAGAGATCATAATTCACATTGAGTGGATACACCGATTCAGATTGGGCAGTAAGCATTGCTGACAGAAAAAGCACTTCCAGATGTTGTTTCAATTTGGGATCAACGATGATCTTGTGGCAGAGTAGGAAGCAATCCAATATTTCTCTCAGCACAGTAGAAGCAAAGTACATTGTCGCATGTTCTGCTAGTTGCGAATCTATATGGCTTCGTAAGTTGTTGACTGGTCTATTTGACCTAGAGATGGAAGCAACCACGATCCTATGTGACAACCAGAGCTGCATAAAGATGACAGAGAATCCTATAATCCATGACAGGTCGAAGCACAAAGAGATTCACTATCATTACATCTGTGACATGGTGCAGATAGGAGCCTTGAAGCTCCTATATGTTAGCACATATGAACAGGTTGCTGATGTGTTGACCAAACCTCTATCTTGTGTAAAGTTTGAACACTTTTGAGATAAGCTTGGTATATTTCGAAAGGATCCTCCCTGAAAGGGGGAGTATATGTGATGTGTTCCTTGCTTCTGACCTAGTTGTCAGACGTAAAGCAAGATGAGATGTTCCTTGCTTCTAACCCATTTGTCAGACGTAAAGCAAGATGAGATGTTCATTTCTTTTGACCTCGCTGTTAGATGTAAAGCAAGATGATTCCTTGCTTCTGACCTCGTTTTTAGACGTAAAGCAAGATGATTCCTTGCTTCTGACCTCACTGTTAGACGTAAAGCAAGATGATGTGTGTGTTCCTTGCTTCTGACCTTGCTGTTAGACGTAAAGCAAGATGACTCCTTGCTTCTGACCTCACTATTAGACGTAAAACAAGATGATGTGTGTGTTCCTTGCTTCTGACCTCGCTGTTAGACGTAAAGCAAGATGATTCCTTGCTTCTGATCTCATTGTTAGATGTAAAGCAAGATGATTCCTTGCTTCTGACCTAGTTGTTAGACGTAAATCAAGATGTGACTTACACTGAGCTACCAACTTAACAGTTGTGACATAGAGCCAGTCTAGTACTGTGATGGTCCAGCCTAGTGCTATGATGAGGTATCATTTTATACTGATACATATTGATGCAGATGATGATGGCATTCCTTTGAGAATGATGATGTTGCTGATGAAGAAAACTTCCGATGATTTATAGATACGCTAGCCAAGATGATATTGATGATGTTGGCCTTCCATTTGATGTTGTTGATGATGCTGTCCTCTCTCTCTCACATGATGCTGCTGAAGAATACCGTTCTTGTTAAGGGGGAGTGTTGAAATATTGTAACTGCAAAGAGTATTCTTAATATTATTGATATATTATTTATAGGATCAATCCCCATTGTGGATTGATCATGTTGGTTATTGTAATAGGACCAAATCCCCTTTTGCGGATTGGTCAACAGACAATTATAATAGGCAGAATAAGAAGTCGGCCCCAGAAGTTAATAAGAAGACCCAGAAATATAATAAAGGTGGGTTTACCCACCCAGTTGGAGAAGTCGGCCCTGCCAGTGAAGAGACACTTCACACGTGCCAGACTTGTATAAATAAAGGAGGCTAGTGCCTCATTTGAACATAACTCACTTGCTCAGTTTGAGAGACAAGTTCTGATCTGTTACCGATAGAGGAGAGAGAGAGTGGTGCATATCTTAGAGAGGACTTTATGTTTTAGCATAGAGATCTCTTGGCATTGTATTGGCTATCTATATTAAGGAAGTTTTGCTGGGTTTTCTTCCCCTAGAGGGTTTCCCGGGATAAATGTTGTGTCTCTTGTGATTGTGTATTTCTCAGTGATCTTGGATTATGCTATTGTTATCTAATGAAATGCAAACATCTATAATAATGGCTTAAACATTAACAGAAAAGTGGCCAATACTGATTCACCCCCCCTCTCAGTATTGGTAAATATTCCAACAATTGGTGTCAGAGTAGGTTCCTTCAGGAACAATTTAATCATGGGAAACAAGCACCCATGGATTGTCAAATTGGCATAGCTCCTTTATTTGATGAGACAGATTATGAGATATGGAGCATAATAATGAAGGTATATCTACAGGCAATGGGATATGATGTTTGGAACTCAATTGTAACTGGTTACACCCCTTCAAAAAGACCACCAAAGTCTGCAGCCAAGAAATAATTAAGAAGAAACAACAAACTAACAATGGATGTCATTCTGGAAGGATTACCCAAGTCTGTAAAAAGAAAAAGTGGGAAGTGTACTTCAGCCAAAGAAATATGGGACAAGCTGAAATAACCCTACACGAGTGAGAAAATTATCAAGACAAATGAAGAATTAGATGAAAGAGACAAGAGCATCCCATCCAATGAGAATGAAAACATTGTTGAATATATCCTACTCATGAATGAATCGTATGAAAATAAAAAGGAATCCCTCTCCATAAACAAAGAAGTTGACCATGAAGAAAAGGAGGACAATCAGAAAGAAGAATCAGATGCAAAATAAACTTTTGATGATGAATACAAAGAGACTGCTAAAGTAGACCTTGAAGGAGAACTCATTTGTGCCTTAGAAGAAATAGATAAACACAAAAAATTGAATTTAAAACAGAAGAAGAAATTGCAAAAATGTGAAGAAGCAGAGGAATCAAATGATTCTATTTTGAAAACACAATTAGAAGAAGTGTTGGAAATAGACGAAATCATGATGAACCAACTAGAAGTAAAAACAAATATTTGTGATGCTCAAGAAACTTAAATCATGTCCTTAAAGGAAGAATTGGAGAAGATAACCAAGACTGCTAAACAGGAAGAAGAGCTTTCAAAAGAAAATCAGTTACTGAAATAACAACTACAGGTGTTTGAAATAAAGAATCACGATTCTAAAGAAAAGGAAAGAAAAAACATAGTTCATCTTGAAGAAGCAAAAAGGAAAGAAGAAGTAATGAGAACTCAAGTAGAAGAAAAGGAAGAGAAGCTTGAGAAATCTGAAGCATAAATTACCTATCTAAGAGAAGAATTAGAAAAGACAACTACATGGCTAAATAATAGTTTGAAGTTTGAAAAGAGCACTATAGTTTTGGATGAGATTCTCAGTTATCAAAGATCACCCTTGATCAAGATAGGTCTTGGTAATGAAAATAATCAGAAGACTCCTGAAGAAGGTACAAGCTCCAAGGTTCTAGAGAATAAATAAGTGAAGAAACCAGAAAGCTATGCCAACATTCTTAAAAGGACAAATCAAACACATGATCCGAAAAGTCATCAAGCATTCAAGGTTGAGCATCCAGGGAAGCAAATTAGCAAACCTGAAGATCATCACAAGAAATACAACAACAAAATAATAAATGATAACCAACAACATACTGATCATTCACTCCAATAAGATATGGACAAGTATAGAAGAGCTACTCCATCAAGAAGATCTTCCATAATGCTAAGCCCTAAATAATGGCTCATTACCCCTTAATTGGGGCATATTACATTAGTAATGTTATTTTATTTATGTCGGCTTTAGTCCATTAGTTGTAATTATACGTCCTAGTCTCCTATATATACCAAGGAGACATTTTCATTTGGAATCATCTTGGAATTGTACATTTATGTGGACATAATGAGGTTGCCCCCTCGAAGAGGCTTATTATCTGAATTTCTCTCTTTTTCAAGGCATTGAGTACTTCTGAGGTTTTTCTATGCTATATTGATATTTGGTTCTTAACATATGGTATCAGAGCTCAAGGTCTTGGGGTTTCGCTGCTACATCTAAGACACCTTGGAATTTTCGCTATAACTTTTTTCTACAATGTTTTAGAAGGAACAACTTGGAGGATATTTAGTAGATGGATCAAGGTACGTTGGGTTAAAATTTCAGCTCTTGAGGCCTTATAATTTCGGAGATACAACCTATGCAAGATATGGTTCTGGAATCATCCTGAACTGAGTCATTGCGGAATTTTCGCTATAATTTTTTTTCTGCAACGTTTCAGACCCGGAACTCCAGATGTTATTCACAAAAATTAGTAAGGTATCTGTGGTAAAAATTTCCGCTTCTGGGTCATCTTACATTTGTATATACACCCTGTGGAAGATAGGGTATCTGACTAGTCCTATTGACTAGTCTTAAGAAGGTGTTCCAAGTAAAACAATCATAAATTCTTCCCAGAGTATCCAAATTGAGTGAGACTGGTTTCATTGGATAGTGGATTGTCTGTAGTATTTATGATACGAGTTGCATAATTTTATATCAATTATTTTGTGTGGGGAATTCTATACAAGTGACATCTTCTGGAAAGGCCAAAAATCAGCAAGTTGTGGGGAAGTTACCGTACATTCCACTTGGCACATACAATTTTGATCAGACCTATGGAATTGGAGAGAAGAAATATCAAAGAACTACAAAAAAGAAAGTTTCATACACAGAAGGGCCGAAACTTTGGAGATACAGTAGAAGAAATATTGTTTAGGAGAACCACCTCAAAATCAAGGTTCAAAAGTGATACTTGGCATGCCACCCAAAAAGGGAACTTCTACACCAAATAAGCCTCCAGACAATCCTACATGGACTCTTGATAAAGGTGAAGAAATGCGTAGGGACATAAATGATTTACAAAAGAAGACAGTAACAAAAGATGAACTACAAGAGATGATGGAGGGTTTAAAAGGGGAGATCATGGAAGGATTGAAAAATTTCATAATAGAGAGGACACTTGAAAGTGAAAATGTATCCCATGAAATTCATGATGAGGACACAAGGAAGGTGAATCAAGAATGGATAAAATCCAACTTTGGGTTGAAGACCAACCACGTTCCTAAGATCGATATGAGGAAGTTTGATGGCAAGGACCCAATCACATGGATACTTCAGATGGAGCAATTCTTTGATCTACATAACGTGCCACATACACAAAAGGTATGAATTGCTTCTTTATATTTAGAACCCAATCAATTTGTATGGTATCGATGGCTTTGTTCTCACAAATCATTTGTCACTTGGACAATTTTCACAGAAGAAATGATAGCACACTATGAGGATACAAGGAGCAATACCTTCTTTAGCCAATTGATATATCTCAAGCAAAAGGGTCCAGTTACAGAGCACATTGAGAACTTCCAAAGATTGAATATAAAGGTAACTGATATTCCAAATGAGCACTTGATTGATGTATTCATAGAAACTTTAAAGGATAACATTCACCATGAGGTTCGCCTTTGGGAACCCAAATCATTGGAGAATGCATTTAGGGTGGCAAGAAATGTTGAAAGTAAAAATATGGCTATGGCTACTAGAAGGACCAATCCTAACAGCTATAGAGAGAATAATGCTCCTTCGTCTAAAACACCTCAACCTACAAGGTTGACACCTCAACAATTGGAGGAAAGAAAAGCAAAAGGTTTATGCTTTAATTTTGACAGCAAGTACAGTAAGGGACATAAGTGTGGTGAGAAGAAATTATTCTACATAGATTGTGAAGA
>ML784016.1:503559-534492 GCA_009831015.1 Picea engelmannii
ATATATACCAAGGAGACATTTTCATTTGGAATCATCTTGGAATTGTACATTTATGTGGGCATAAGGAGGTTGCCCCCTCGAAGAGGCTTATTATCTGAATTTCTCTCTTTTTCAAGGCGTTGAGTACTTATTCTGAGGTTTTTTTATGCTATATTGTTATTTGGTTCTTAACACATAATCATGTATCAAAATATCTTCCTTGGTAATTTCTTTTCTTGCACAAAATTTGGTCATAAAGCAATTGATTTCAAACCCTATAGAAGAAATGATTCCTCAATAAATAGAAGAAAAAGTCACAATGATGGTCATGCTCCCCTACATTATAAAGTCCAATGCTACAAATGCTATAACTATGGACACATAGCATGAAATTGCATCTCCAACTAACCCTCCATGAACTGCCAAAATCCCCACTCAGACCATCCAGCAAGCTCAAAACCCTCCTAGAGTTATGGCCGCCAGATTCGCCCCTCTTGCCTTACCAGCCCAACTACATGACTTGCCCCAAAACTATAATCAGAGGATCAAGTTATATGATGTCGAAGGAAATGTTTCTGCCCAAAATCACTTGGATTGGTTTAACAATTTTGTTGACCTAGAAGAGGTCGATCACGAGGACACAAAAATGAGATTGTTTGCACAGAGCCTCTCAGGGGAGGGAAAAAAATGGTTCAAGGCCCTTCAAGCAACGAGCATCCCTGATTTTACAACTTTTGAAACGTTGTTTCTAGCTAGATGGGGTGATAAAAATAATCCTTTGCAATTACTAGCTTAGTATAACAATATAAAAAGATCACCAGAGGAAACAGTGCAAGACTTTTCGGCCATATTCATGAAGGTTTATAACTAAATCCCCACGGAAGACAAACTACCTTCCGGAGCTGCCCAACTTCGATACGTTGATTCCTTTGATAGTGATTTCTCCTTGTTTCTAAGAGAAAGAAGGTCTAATACTTTAGACGCTATGATGAGCGACGCGATTGAAGTTGAAGTAAATCTGATGGCGTCGGGAAAGATCAAATTTTTTCTGACAGAAATGGAAAAAATCCCCAAGGGGATGCACAACCCTCTACGTCTTGATCTTCAGACGAAAGGTTCGATTTAATGATGAAGACTATGGAGAAGCTTATGGAAAGGATGCCCATGGAGAACAAGCCTGCCACCAGGGAGCAAAACAATTTCTAGCCTAGAAATCAAAACTTTGGAAGAGCCCCAGTCCCGTAGATCGGGCAAAGGGACCAGAGAGATCAAGGTGTTCAACAAATAAGACCTCCTTTACAAAACAACTACATAAATGAAGACTTTGATCAGATGATCGAAGACTAGATGCATTATTGCGACGATACAAATACATACGTGTTCTTAACAAAGGGAGAACACGATCAATTCATGGGCACATATGATGGTTCTATGTCGGAGACTGATGATACACTGTCTTCATAAACATAGGAGTTCAGGAAGGGATATCACAATGAAGTCATGCAGTTTCAAAAGAAATATAGCCTAAGGAGTAGAAAGACGCTTGCAAAGCCTCCAAGGACAAATCCCACAAAGGAACCCCAGGCGAATACTCCTTCTTCAAGCCAACTGAAGAAAGATAATTCATCAAGGGATGCGACAGAGAAAGGAAAATCAAAGGAAGAATCCTTAAAGAAAGTGCCCGAGGCAAGTAAGGAAATGAGCATCAAAGAGGTAGATAAAGCTCCTCCTCCCTTTAATTTTGAGAGCGAAATGGCCGAAATCAAAATCTATGTTCCTTTTAATGAGTTAATCAAGGAGGGAGAGTATAGGAACTAGATCATTAAGATGTTAAAGATGGAAGAGGCTCCCGACACCCTGAACATCCAAGACGACCACCCCGCCATCTTATTTGGTCCGCGCATAGAAGAAATTGGCGATACTGATGACGTTTCTCTTATCTATGTCATTCTCAAAATTCATGACATGACTTTGCATAACACCATGTTGGATTCATGCGCGTCGCATAATCTCATGCCAAAGGTGGTCATGGACGAGTTAGGCTTGGACGTCACCAGACCTTATAAAGAGATTTTCTCTTTCGACTCAAGAAAGGTGAAATGTTTGGGTTTGATGAAAGACTTGGTCATGTCATTATCTCAAATTCCATCGAAGAATCTGGTCATGGACGTAGTGGTTGTCGCCATTCCCCCAAAATTCGGCATGTTGTTATCCAGATCTTGGGCCACAAAATCAAAAGGAACCTTGCAAATGGACATGTCTTACGTTACCATCCCTGTTTTTGGCCAAGAAAGAAGATTGTACAGAGAAGTGTTGCTCAAGTACATGGTGAGTAGCAAAACCCAACCAAATAATCATCCTATCTACTCTGTCGACACCGAAGTCGGCTCCTCTATTTTTTATAGTGACTTGAGCTTTGAAGAGGGGGAGCCAACAATTGTCATGGTTGTCGAAGACAAGGCCGAGCATTGAGCAGAGGAATGCCCAGATCAAATAAATTGCATGGAAAAAGAAATGTGGAATATGAGCTTCGACGGAGCTGTCAGCAGGGAGGGATCCAGAGCCAGTGTGTGGATCAACCCTTCCAAAGTGGGCACAAAACTCTGCTCTTACAAGCTTGCCTTTGATTGTACAAATAAGATGGCCGAATATGAGGCACTAATTTTGGGGTTGAGAACTTTAAAGGAATTGGGCGCTAAAAGGATAGCGGTACATGGAGATTCTGAGCTCATCATAAATCAAGTGAAGGGTATTGTTGGCACAGGGGAAGACACAGGGTTCAACCCTACAACAATGCACCAACAAAGCCCTAACTACCGACCCTTTCGGCAACACCTGCGAAGCAGATGAAGTCTCACCCAAGGTAGAGGCAGGGGTGGTTGTGAGACTCAGGTGTCTGCAACCTTAGCTGGGACATGGATCTGTGATTATACAACTTAATAGATAACTTAACACCGTTAGTTCCTCAATATACACTCACTATTCACTTCACTAATAAAATAGAGCTTCACATCATTCACACTAATCTACAATATTTAAGCACTTAGCATATATAAATGGATCAGAATGAACATATCAAGCACTAAGCATGACTATCTTGATCAAATATAATATTCTTACATATCATAAGCACAAAGCAAAAGTAGATCTATCTAAACATATCACAACACTTATCAGATAACATGTAAGCATATCAAGACAAAGCACAAATCAAGACAACACAACATTTACATGGTTCACCCCCACCCTGGGGCTACGTCCACCAACTCTTCTTCTTTATTGTCTTCGGTCAATCGTTTACAAGCACAAAGACATCAAAACCCTTACTTCGCACAGGACATAAGATCTATACACCTCACTAGATCCTTCTTCCTTGTATTGCAACACTAAGTTCTCCACAATCTGCTACAAGGACCTGCACTTAGCTTTGCAAGTCTCTTAGAATCATGCACAAAGCAATTACAGACTCTACCCGCACTTATCATACATTCACATCACATAGATGCACTATTCCTCCCTCCTCCCCACTTTCTTACATTGCCTATCCTTCTATTTATACATACAAAATAGGCCTAAACATGGGTAAACCCATGGGTCGACATCCCGTTCCCGTTACATATTCCCAAAAACCCAAAAAGGACCCAAAAGTGGGTCGAGATCCCGTGATCTCCGCTTCTTCTTGCGCTCCTCCTTCGACAAGCTTTCGAATTCCCAAAATAGGTCAACATGACCAAGAAACTCCCAAATCTTAGTCAAGGGCCAACAAGCCCCCAACACTCACCTGTGACTCGTCTTGAGTCACTCTGGTCTGAGCAATTCTGCCTCGAACGCCTCGACCTTGCCTCGAGCTGCTTCGAATTTTTTATTTGCTACGACCTCTTGCTCGATGAATACCTGGATCATTGTGTCGTTCACTGGCCCTTCTAGGCATTGTTCTGCTGCGGTGACAACCTGTTCTAACTCTGCTCCTTGGATCTCCACCTATGTGAACAACTGGCATGCCTTATCTTGCATAGGTTGAAGCTGTTGAGTAACTTCCATCAATCTGCTTTGAAGCATATGGATTTGTTGTTGGGAGGTGCATTGCTCATGAGACCTCTTCATTCTTTCTATGACTAACAGGGCTTTCAGCTATGCCTATAGTGTATCTACATGTTGCTTCGCTTCCTAGAGTTGTAACTCTAGTGTCTGTAACTTCGAGTTTTCAGTGAGGTTCTCATATTTCTGGGCACTTCGGTTACTCAGCTGCTTGCACTCCAAGGCAAGAGATTTTAGTCTGTCAACTGTGTTGTGGGTAGTTGCTTCCCTTAGGTCTCTTACATCTTTAGGGGTCTAGAGCACAGTGCGGAGCTCCAAGTCTATTATGCGTTGTTGGAGCTACTAGATTACTTCTTCAAGTTGTGCCACCTGCTGTGGAACTTGTTCTTCAGCCTTTACTTCGATAACTGTCACAGAGCGAAGTGCTCTGTGAACCATTTCCTTAACTTCGAATTGCTCGACAAACAAATGTTCCTTGCTTTATTGTAACTATGCTTTTTCTTCATCCCACTTCGCTTACAGAGTAAACTTTTCCCATTCTGCAGCACTGTGTTTCTCCTCAAGGATTTTCTGTACTTGTGCTAAAGCTTGGGTGGCTTGTTTTGTGTCTTCTTGAGCTCGTCGAAGGCGAGCTTCGACTGTATTAGCGATGTAGTGTAGTTGAGATGGCTCATCACCTAGTTCTGATGTTCCTGCTGACAGAGGCGTAGTAGAAACTGCGCGGCTGGACTGTAATGCCTGTTGCACCCCTTTGAGCTCATCCTTAATCTGACTAAACACCTCCTCTTGCTTAGCTTCTTGCTTCTCTGCTATCTCCAACGAAGCATCATTCAGTGATGCGACGATGAAATTGAATTCGTCTAAGGTGAGGGTGGTCTCAAATTTGGTCCTGGTTTCTTTTGATTTCTTCCTTGAAGAAGGTTTCGGAGGGGAAACCTTCCTTTTCTTTGAGGGGTCCTCCTCATCTCTAGGTCGTGTAACCTTGCCTTTCTTCAGTTCAAATTTTGCGCCATCTATCTCTCCCACATCACCTCCTTGCTCAGGTGAGATAGAAGCAATCTTCATCGAAGTACTGCTTATATCTTGAGCTTCTTTGTTTTTCTTGGTCTTGCTCAGTCCAGGTGTATCGTGCGCTGCTTTTGGACTGTCAATGTCGGACATCTCTGCAGGGTCTACTAAAACAAGGAGTTATGTTGACCATTCCTTGGTAATTTCTTCCAAGTCATCCTCCGTCAACTTGTAGTAAGACTGCAACTGTTGTTTATGCTCATCAACGCGCGCTGTGATATAGGTGAAATGGCGGTCCACACTGAATTTCATTAAAGGCTGAAACCTGTGGAGAGTATTGGGCGTGATGCAAGGCGCGGACTGTATGGATACCTTCAACTGGTTGTAATAAGTGTGGAAGACGACATTTAATTGCCACTGTTTATTCATGTCATTTGAGTACCACAGTGTACTAAACTTCACGGCTAGAGGTTCAAAGGGTTCGATGTCCAGGAAGGTCGCACCTTTCGGCATCTCCCATGAGATAAAAGCGATCAATATGAGAAGCTAGCTAAAGTGGAACTCATATCCTTGGTCCTGTGCTTCCCTACAATCCAGTTCCAACTGGATTATGAGGTACTTCACCCAATTCATTTGTAGGCCCTCCGTGCACTTTCCTGCGAGTTCGACTACAAATACAATCACTTGGGTGGGTCAGTTCTTGCAAACTAACTTTCCTACGATCAATTGACAGGCTAGGCGCACTGCGCCACTCTAGATAGAGGCTACCTTGTAGCCTCTCGTTCCTTTCTCAACATCTCCATAGGAGTCTTTAATATTCTACGCAAGAGCGTGATCCATGGTTTTCCCCGGGTAAAAATCATGTGGGTCAGGGCCTTGCATGCTTAGCCCTATGATCCGATTGATCAACGTTGGATCCACTATGATGCGGCGATTCAACCACAAGTATCCACCATGGTAGCAGGACAATAGAAGTTTGACACGTGCGTTCACTTCTTGGTGACTCCCGAAGTGAGGAATCTTCATGACGTTGAGTAGTGTGGACTACGCAAGGTTCATGGTCCATGACTGGGGTACAATCTTCAAGTTCTTTCCCTTGGTTCTGGTCAGATACTTGTGAGGGGCGAGCATGTTGTAGACCTTCCTGTCGCCGAGGTTGAAGTCGCTAAACTTCAATGCTGTGATCTTATCTTCGTCTGTGTGCATCCCTTTCGGGAGGTACGCAGTGACCAAAGCATACTCAAAATCTCTGGGCACATTGTTTTGATTTATTGCACCGCTCAGAGGTGGTAGATAGGTGGGTAAAATGATCATAATCAGCTTGGCGTCCACGAGATCATCTCCGTGCTTAGTTTGTTTTTCTTCTACTGGCCGGGATGGACCAACTCGAGCAGTGGACGGAGAGGCCAGCAGTCCTCTCATCGAAGATGCTTGTACACCTGTAGACACTCCTCTCTCTGACATGACTCTTTCAGTCATAACTTCCGTTACTGATTCTTCAACTACGGTGAGCTCGTTGGACATACATGTTCGAGATTAAAATTATCGGGGTCACGATGAACTTAGATACGCCACTAGAACAAACAACAATAGCGCAATGATCACTGTATACAATTCACTTAGTCTGAGGGCTCAAATTCCCAGTTATCAAAAGTGTTCTTCGGGCATGGCACGACGGGATAAGTAGGCAACTCGGCAACAGTTCGCTTGTAATGGGTATGAAGCCTCATTAACTCTTGTTCGATCCGTTATAGCATAGTCTAACGGCCTGGTGTTGAGCTATAAATGCTTTTCAATCCGTTCGGAGCGGGATTCGAATGGATATATCGGTTCCAACAACTATATTGCTTCGCCATGGCGAAGTGCCATGTGTCGTTGTTCTGATATCCCGACGAAGCTCCAATTCTGCAAATTTTCTTTCTGCGAAGTTCCTTTTGGAATCTTCTGTAACTTTTCAATCTTAGCCCTCTTCTTACTTAGCTTTCTAGCCTTCTTTCCGGTGAGCTTGGGCTCGGTATGTCTTTTCCCATTCTGATTCTCATCTTCTTTTAACATAGTCACTACGCGTTGTTGAGATTCGTTCCTAGGATTCAGGGGTAATACCTTTTCTTTATCTAGAGTAAGCACTTCAGTCTTATGTGGGTCTCCTAGTGTTCTTCTAGCTTCAACATCAGGGTCTCTAGTGTCAAATAGCTTTGATCTGTTCTTTTGTTCTTCAATTAATTGTTCGATCTTTCTGGTCATGAAAACTTTTAGCTCTTGTTACTTCTGCTCCAAGACTTCTTCTTCTTTCTTTCGTCTGGCTTGATCTCTGTCAATCCAAGGTTTTCCTATTAACATGGTAAACAGGGCGCAGTCTTCAACAAATTTAATAATCTCAAAATCTTTCTTCGTTGAAGTTCCATTGACAGTCATAGGTATCTGAGCAAGCCTTCCACAGGTTTACCAGTTTTCCTCAGAATAACCCTATTCCTCCTAATGAAGGAGTCATAGCAGGCCTCCCGATAGCTTCCCAAGTTCTCTCATTCATGACATTCACATGTGTTTCCTCATCTATAACACAGTCAATGTTGAAGTCTCCTATTCTTGCTTCGAGGCATTCCTTTTCTTTAAAGATCTCTGATAATCTAATATGTCGGTGGTCATTCAAGTTTTCTTTCATTTGTAGCAATACCTTCTCCGATTCTTCCTGGGGTTCTGCTATAGAAATAGTTTTTGTATCTGCGTTAGGGTTTTCTTGTCTTATGTTCATACTTTCAAGCTTAGCAATCATTCTAGGGCAATCCAATACTTCATGGTCTAGAGCTTTGCAACAAAGACAACTAGGTCTTCTCCCAGGGCATTCTTTAGCAAGATGTCTCAGTTTTCTGCAACTGTAACAAAGGGTTAATCCTCTCTTTATTTTAAATGATCCCTAGCTTCTTATGTATTGTGCACTAGGATCATGGTAGCTAACCTGCAATAAATTATTTCTAGGATCCTGCATCCATTTGTTAGTCCAAACATTCATTCTATGCATAGGTATAACATATCTTTCACTATTCTTGTCAGATCTATTAATATCAAATCTTCTTTCATCTATTGATACCTTAGTTTTCAAACTAGGACAGACTCTATTAAACATACTTAGATCCATATTCTAGAAACAAAAATTTCCACTTATCTTACTTTTATAGAGCACAAACCTTCAAGATCTAAAAAATTTCACTATATTTATCTTTATCGGAGCACACAACTTGCAGATCTTACCTCTTTTAATCATAAATTTTTACTTCTACCTTTCTTAGAGCACCAATCGTTCAGATCTTGCTTCTTTCCTTCAGAATTGATCTTCTTTTCTTCAGATCGGGCTTCTTTCTTTAAGATCTGACCTTCTTTCTTTAGCACAGAGCTTTATAAGTCAAGTAGAATACTATGCACTAGGGCACAAATCTACGCACAAAGCTTACAGGTCAACTCTTTGCACAAAGCTTCTTCTTTCTCAGTTCCCAACAATCACAGTTCCAGGTCCCGGCAACGGAACCATTTGTTGGCACAGGGGCAGACCTAGGGTTCAACACTACAACAATGCACCAACAAAGCCCTAACTACCGACCCTTTCGGCAACACCTGTGAAGCAGATGAAGTCTCGCTCGAGGTAGAGGCAGGGGTAGTTGTGAGACTTAGGTGTTTGCAACCTTAGTTGGGACATGGATCTGTGATTATACAACTTAATAGAGCTCTTAGCACCATTAGTTCCTCAATATACAATCACTATTCACTTCGCTAATAAAACAAAGCTTCACAACATTCACACTAATCTACAGTATTTAAGCACTTAGCATATATAAATGGATCAGAATGAGCATATCAAGCACTAAGCATGACTATCTTGATCAGATCTAATATTCTTACATATCATAAGCACAAAGCAGAAGTAGATCTATCTAAACATATCACAACACTTAGCAGATAACATGTAAGCACATCAAGACAAAGCACAAAGCAAGACAACACAGTGTTTACGTGGTTCACCCCCACCCTGGGGCTACGTCCACCAACCCTTCTTCTTTATTTTCTTTAGTCAATCGGTTACAAGACAAAGCCATCAAAACACTTACTCGGTACAGGACAGAAGATCTGCGCAGCTCGCTAGATCCTTCTTCCTTGTGTTACAGCACTAAGCTCTCCACAATATGCTACAAGGACCTGCACTTAGCTCTGCAAGTCTCTTACAGTCATGCACAAAGAACTTACAGACTCTACCCGCACTTAGCATACATTCACATCACATAGATGCACTATTCCCCCCCCCCCCCTTTCTTACATTTCCTATCCTTCTATTTATACATACAAAATAGGCCTAAACATGGGTAAACCCATGGGCCAACATCCCATTCCTGTTACATATTCCCAAAAATCCAAAAAGGACCCAAAAGTGGGCCGAGATCCCGTGATCTCCGATTCGTCTTGCACTCCTCCTTCGACAGGCTGTAGAAGTCCCAAAATAGGTCAACATGACCAAGAAACTCCCAAATCTTGGTCAAGGGCCAACATGTATATACCAGTCCAAGCATCCCATACTAAGAGCATATAAAAATCTAGTGTTGGACCTCCTTGAAGAGTTATCAGAATATAATTTGTCAGTCATCCCCAGGGGGAAAAAACAAATTGAAGATGCCCTGGCCACCTCAGCTTCAGTGTTTAAAATTCCAATTTTTCCCAATAGGAAGTACGAAATTGAAGTCAAACACAGGCCCTTAGAACCTGATAACATCAAATATTGGTAAGTGTTTGAAGATAACAAACAGGTGGAGAGGTTCCTCCAAATGAGCGATGAATTCACTAATGTGAATATTGATGATGAGTGTTGTTGTGAAGAGGATGAAAACACAGTTGCACGCAGTAACGACGACCCCTTTCAGAACCAGGTAGTTGTTAGGGATATAGTGCAACTAAAAAACAACATTATTCCCAAAGGTTTGGTCCCATTAGAAAAATTGTTTGATGAAAATGGTGTAGCCAGAAATCCTAGAATCACTACGAATGATGAAGATATCGAGGATTGCAACATCGGTACTCAAGAGAATCCTAAGATAATTAGACTGTCAAAGACACTCTGTTTGGAGATCAAGCAAAGATATATCAGCCTCATGAAAGATTTCCTTGACGTTTTTGCATGGAGTTATGAAGACTTGAAGGTCTATGACACTGGAGTAATTCAACATGTAATTTCTATCAAGGAAGATCAAAAACCTTTCAAGCAAAAGCTGAGATGGATCAACCTTTTGTTGTTTCCGCTTATTGAAAAGGAGGTAAAGAAACTATTTGATGCCAAAATTATTGTTTCTTTGAGATTTTCAAAGTGGGTGGCCAACCTTGTGCCTGTAAGGAAGAAAAGGGGTGAAATAAGGTTATGTGTGGAATTTCGGAACCTGAACAAAGTGTCCCTCAAAGACAACTACTCGCTTCCTAAGATGGACTACATCCTACAAAAGGTAATTGGATCCCAGAAAATGTCATCGTTGGACGGTTTTTCTGGTTACAATCAGATCATGGTGCACCTAGACGACCAGGAGAAGACAACCTTTACAACACCGTGGGGTATGTTCATGTATGCAAAGATGCCTTTTGGGCTTATGAACGCTGGATTAACTTTCCAAAGGGCCATGGATATATCATTTGTTGAGGAGAAAGACAAGTTTATCATAATTTACTTGGATGACATCACGGTGTTTTCTGATTCCGATGAACAACATCTTGAACATATGAAGAAGTTTTTCCAGAAATGCAGAAAGTTTGGCATCTCATTAAATCTGAAAAAATCAAATTTCGGGATGCAAGAAGGAAATTTGTTGGGACACATCATCTCAAAGGAAGGCATAAAGATAGACCCTAACAGGGTGGAAGGGATTCTGAAGATCAACACTCCTAGGAGAAAGAAAGAGGTGCAGTCTTTCCTGGGAAAGGTAAATTTTCCGAGGAGGTTCATTCTGAATTTGGCTGAGATTATAAATCACATCACAAGTATGCTCAGGAAAGGTAATGAGATAAAATGGACCCCTGAAGCCAGGAAGTCGTTTGAAGACATCAAGGTGGCACTGACCAAAGCTCAAGTGTTAGCCAACCCATATTTCACAAGGGACTTTATCTTATTTTCCTTCACCTCATAACACACCATCGTTGGCGTCTTGTTACAGAAGGATGAACATAATTTCAAAAATCCTATAGCCTATTTCAGCAGGACATTGAGAGACTCCCCAGTGAGGTATGATATCATGGAAAAACAAGTGTATGCATTGGTGAATGCCCTCAAGGAATTCAAGACTTATATACTGCATTCCTGCGTCATTGCTTATGTGCCTAGCAATTTTGTCAAGGATATCCTGACTCAACCTGATCCTCAGGGGAGAAGGGGAAAATGGATCGCAGTCATGCTGGAATACGACCTCAAAATCAATCCTACAAAGTTGATTAAGGGTCAGGGGCTTGCAAAATTTATGGCGCGGTCAAACTGTGATGTTTTGGGAATAAATTTCACCGTTGATATATCAGAGAATCCACAAGAAGAAGCAGTCCCGCAGGTATCTCATAAATTCATCGATTCGCCTTGGTACACTGACATTCTTTACGTATTGAGGAATTTGCAAGCCCCTCCAGGGTTAAGCAAAACCAAAGATGGATTTTTGAAGTTAAAAGCGGCTAAGTTTTGCATCCTGGACAACTCTCTGTATTGGAAGGATCCAGGAGGGATCTTGCTGAATTATTTGTTGGAGGAAGACACGGAACAGGTTATCAAGAAGTTCCACAAAGGAGACTGCGGGGGGCATCATTATTGGAAGATCACCGCGCACAAAATCTTGAGGGCGGGATTCTATTGGCCCAGTATTTTTGTGAACTTATACAAGGAAGTTTCCAGTTGCCACGAATGCTAGATATTCAATGGGAAAAGAAAGTTGCAACCCCTGCCTTTAAAGCCTATCTCTGTCGAAGCACTGTTTATGCAATGGGGTCTGGATTTTATAGGAGAAATTCATCTTCCATCTTTAAATCAACATAGATGGATACTAACAGGCACATACTACTTCACCAAATGGATCGAAGCAGTCCCCACAAGGAAAGCTACCGACATAGTTATCATTCAATTTTTAAAGACCAATATCCTATCTAGATTTAGTTGCCCAATCAAGATCATCACGGACAATGCAACACCGTTCAAGTCCAAGAAGATGGAAAAGTTTTGTAATGATTACAACATAACCCTGGGACATTCTACGGCTTTTTACCCACAGGGTAATGGATTAGCAGAATCATCCAACAAAAGTTTAACCGGGATTATTAAAAAACTCCTGCAGGACAACAAGAAGGCTTGGCACAAGAAGCTTATCTTCCCGCTATGGGCTGACATAATCACTACCAAAAATTCCATCTCCACATTGCCTTTCCAAATTGTATATGGCATGGAGACAGTTTTCTCCACCTCATTGGGATTGTTAGTTAGGAGATTGGTGCAAGCGAAAGAAGCTGAACCAAACGACGCTCAAAGGAGGATTAACCAATTGGTTCATGCACAACAAATGAGGAAATGAGTTGTCAACCAATCACATCTTCACCAAGACAGAATGAAGAATATTTTCGATAGACACACTAAGCAGGAGGATTTCAAGGTAAATGATCTGGAACTGAAGTGGGACACGAGGAATGAAGACAAAGGGAAACATGGAAAGTTCGATCATCTTTGGATGGGGCCATTCAGGATTGTCGCGTATGACGGAAACAACACATATTTGCTACAAGAGCTTAATGGAGAGCTCATTGGTGGGGGACCTATGAATGGTAGGTTCCTGAAACATTATCTGGTTTAGTATGGCCTTTTTCAGTCTTTCATGTCATTGTAAATAACCATTTTTTAAGTTTTCAAAGAAGATGTTTTGATTCAGTAGTCAGCAGAAAATTGAAGCCCGAAGTGAAGGCCCTCAGTTTATGCTGAGTATGGTCGTGACTATGTCAAGAAGGTCTAGGATGAGTCATTTTCATTGTTTTAGAGTCTGCAAATCAAATAAATCCCAATGGTCAGGCACCTGGTCTAATTTTCTTTGCCACCTCACCGGGAGGATAGCATCCCCATTGGAGCCAGTTGTTAGCACCGTGATTTTTCAGTTAGAATCATTCCTAGATTAGTTGTAGTTCATGTGTCGAAGCTTGTGAGGTTAGGTACTGAAAAACAAATGGGTCGAAGTCAGAAAGTGGTAGGTATGGCCCTTGGAGTCGGGAAAGGGCGTAATAATTAGCCATGTGTGACTTGTAAAGGTCATTTTCCCAAAAGGTCGAGTCCTGTCAGAAAGAGGGAATTTACGTGCCAGACGTCGAGGCAAGTTGTTAGGATAAAGGTCACGTCAACATATATAACGACCATCATCACCTAATTATGAAGTCATAAAAGTTAAGAAATCACAACGCTCATATCGTGTATACGCTGCAGCTCTTATCATATGTACTTTGCATACTTCAAAGTGTACCCGTCGAGCGAGTTTGTTGCACAAATCTTCAACCTGCTTCCAAACTTCTCGTCACCATGGATTTATCATCCTCTGCCATGATTCTATCCCTTTCCCATTCAAGTATAAATACCAATCACCCTACGTGTTTCTCCTTTTCCATCTGAGTTTTTGCGTTGTCTATGGTTTTTCTGCAAGTCCTGGGTCCTTTCCTTGCGAGAAAGTCGATTGTCATCGGTTATGTTGAGAGTTTGTTCATTCAAATTTTCCACGTCTCCTTCATTTTCAGTCATGGTTTGAAACCTGTTGGAGTTTGTCGTGAGTTAGTGCGTCGGGCAATAGTTCTTCTCCCAGTCAACCTCTCTTCTTCAGAGTCCTTTCCTGTCGCGCCAAATTGTTTTCCGCGTCAAAAGTCCCTGGCTCGCCACCAGTATCTCAGAGCCTTGCCACCATGCCAGAATTTTCTGTCATGCTTCCCTACTGCAACAAACCTATTGTTGTCGTTTATCGCAACGTCGACCTCCTTCTGCACTGAAAGTTTTCATAGCGCCTAACGGTCGTGCAATAAACTCCTACAGTTGTTTTTGCTTGGTGCGTAAATTTTTTGGCACTGCCACTCTGATAGGTCTCTGCGAAGTATATCATTCTCCACTTGCTGCGCAAAGAGGGTGCTATCATTTATTACCACGCGCGTGAAACAAATAAATATTTGCATCATGAAAACATCCCAAGACATAAGGAAGAAGGCACGAAGTGGCAGAGTTGTGAGGCCCGAACCTCAGGACCCTGCATTAATCAATGAAGATCTGAATGTCAGGGAATATTTTGAACAATGTCAGATGCATGCACTATTGTGAGAAGATCAAAGGATACAACAGGAAGCATGTTGAACAGTTTTCTCTCAGGTTTAATGGGTTCCACATGACCATTGCGAGAATCACATTTCGAGTGACGGAGGAAACTCTGTCAGCCACGACGGAGATCGCTCCATGTAGTGAAAGGTTGTCTAAAGGCATGCCTCTAGACATATTATGCTATGAAGAATTTATCAAGCCAAACTACCTAAACGAGAAAATCAGAGCGAGCATTCCGAGTCGGTATCTCCAGGAGCCTTTCCAAAATATCCTGAAGGTGATTTGAAGGTATTTCACCTGTGAAAGAAGGTCCGACAGAATATACCCACATCACATCAGGTTGTCGATTCATTTCACAGGGAAAATGCCTTTGAACTTACCTTTATTCTTGCATCAAAGCCTGGAAAGTATGGCAGACATCGTCCAGACCGAAGTTGACCAACTGAAGAATAAATTATTCCATGTATCATTGATTAAGTTGTTGGTAGTCGAGGAATTGAGAAGTTGGAAAAAGACTAAGACTTGTTCCTAACTTCAGACGACGTCCCAAGGGACCCCAAAGGAGACTTCCTTCTACCCACTGGGGGAACAACATTTCGCAGCGCAGGGGCAAGAATGGAAGAGGTCGTAGGAAAAGGAAAATCAATAGAAGACTCGTCATCCCAACAGCCAGTACCCTAGAAAAGAGGCAGGCCAAGGTTGATCAAGAAGCTCGAGGAGACCCAATCTCCCAGTGAACCACACATCCAATCCATTGTTGAGAAGTTACTTGCACGCATTGTTCGGCTAGAACCTGTTGAAGTTTCAAGCAGAGGAATCAGTGAAAGATGGATAAGGTCGGGCACTGAAGACATGGGGGTTTAGGAGTCGTTGCAACAGCTGAAGCAAGCACAACTCGCTATTGTTGAATTATACCAAGAGAACAAAGAATTGAGAGAATAGTTAGCTAAAAATATTGTCGAAATGACAGCGTCGCAAAGCCGAGAAGGGAATGTAAATTGGCTTAAAAGACAACTCAGAAAAGCACATGAAGACATAATAATTAATTTGCGCGAGGAACAGAGGATGTTAGAGGAAAGAATCGTGGAGCACTTCAAGGAATGTGGACCGTCCATGGAAAAAGTCCGCGTGGCTCTTGCCAGCGCTCAAACAAAGCTAAAAGGGAATGCGGTCTTGTGGATACAAGTGAAGAATTTGAAAATACGAAACTAGTCTCTTAGGAAAACACTCAGAGTATTAAAATCGCAGGTGAGGACAAAGGCATGATTGACCTGACCCCATTTTTGTCTTTTTGAACGTGGCACGTAATTTTTCTCCCCTCGTGTTTTGTTTCCTGCTAGAAACAAGAAGTATGACAGGCACCTGCATGGTGGATAATTGTTGCGCGGATGTTGTAAACCCACCTATTGAGAAGGACAATTGTAGGCGAAATGCATGACAGTTTTGGAGGAGATGCATGGCCCCCCTGACCTTCATTGCCACCTAGAAAGCACGAGCAATAGCCAACAGACACCCACCACACCAGCTCGCCACATGAATACCATAGACAATGATCGCGTGACAGCATCCAAATCCCGTTAAACTGGGTGGTAGAGTTCTGACAATGCGCTCGATCATTCGGGTGACCACTCAAAGGAGAAACATCGATGCATCACCTCCTAATGATTGAATCCTACTGATGATCGAACGACCGTGACAAAGACGTTGGTTAGGACATGATTGGGTGCAGTTGGGTGTCCATTTTTAGTAAGTTCTATTCGAAAGGTCATCTGGCAGGGAATAATCGGAACCAAAATTCTGGGAGAAGTAGTTTGAGGCATAGAAGCCCAAAGGGTGCAATTTTTTCTATATATTCTATCCTTTCAATGTAAGCCAGGTTGGTTGGCAAAGTTGTGTAGACAATAGACTATTGAATATAATCATTGAACCCAATTGAAATATAATGCATAAGTTCTGAGGCTTTGACGAAAAGATTCTAATGGTGGTGGTTTGATGTATTGTGATCCCATCTATGTATGTACTTCATGTTTTCTGTATATTCATGTCTTTCCTTTGTTTAAATTGGAATGCTTGATAAGTCTATAATTCATCCCGCGATGCTTTAGACTTTTCCATTTAAACTTTGTGTTTTCTTCTAAGTAATTTAGAATTCATCTTCAATGGTATTCTGAGTTGCTTTATGTACTCTTTCTTTCGCCACACACAACGACATTTGAACTGAAAGACCATCACCTGCTTAGCCTTTATCCTCTCAAAGTTTCATTTACCAAGTCATTTATTTCTCTCGTTTTTAGGAGGTCGACTCCATGGCCCAAGGTTCTGTATTTCCTTGGCAGCGAAACCAGAAACATTTCACAAACACAATAAATCTAGCCGACAATTCAAAGTCATTATCTGTTAGAGACTAAGTCTAAGAGAGAGCCCTCTCTAGGTTGGAAAGGATAGTTTCCAGTCTTAAAGTTGGTCTGTAGGTTACCTCTGTCATTTGTCTTCTCATCCAAACAAATTTACAGAGTGTTAACAAGGCTTACAACGGCCGATCTTGCAAAGGCTCGATTGGTTCGAATCCCAACTTCTTGTACCCAAATCTTGTCAGGGACAAGCACAAAGAAAAATAAATGAAGAAAATATCGCTCTGATACCATTGATCCAGATTTAGGAGCGAAACAAACTGATTAACATTTTGAATACAATAAACATAGAGATTTGGAGAACAACACAGAGATCTAAGGAACAATATCTTCTATTGAATAAATGAAATAGGTTGAAACTGTAAAACTACAAAACTGAAAACAACTTGCTCGAATGGTGGTAGTTATCTCCGAGAAGAGATGTGGCTTCTATGTGCATCTATCTGAGCAAAATGATTACAATGAGGCTCCAGAGGCCTTTTTAACATTACTCATGAATGCCAAAACCCTAGACATCCAAAAACCTAACCCTAGGAGGTGAAACACCAAAACTCATGTGGGCCCCGATGGGTAAGTTGGTACCTCAACTTCCCAGGGTCGTAGCTTTTGCATACGACCTCCGTTTTAGGTGCGTGATAGCTCATTGGAAAGGTATTTTTGAGAACTACACATTACACTGTCAAAATCTAACTATGTCTATAGTTTGACTATGGCAAGCCAAAAAAACACTATTTAGGGCCCCAAAGCGGCCCTGTAAGTATAGAAAGATGTGCTGACACGAAAACATCCAAAACAAGCCAATTGGATTTGGTGGAAGGCCACCAGTCGCCACCTGGAAGATGTGTAGGGCTTTAGACAACCTCAAAAGTGTAGAACCCACAATTTCAAAGAAGTACAAAAGAACATGCTAAACAAAAAACTATCAAGAGGATCCAGTTGGAATAGGTGGGTGGAGTGGCTACCAATATCCACCTAGATCAGAGGGCCCATGCAATATGGGAGAATCCCAACACAAACCTTTGATAGAAATTGGCAAGGCCTAAGAAGCTACGAAGCTCAATGAGCGTGGTTGGGGCTGGGCAATCATGAATGACTTGAATCTTGTTTGGATCAACATGCACACCATGCGCATCAACAATGTAGTCGAGGTAATGGACCCTGTCCATGTCAAAGGAGCATTTTTTAAAGTTGGCATATAGCTTGTGCTGCAGTAGAGTGTGCAGAACCTACCGAATATGTTGCAAGTGTTGTATCCAAGTCTTGTTGTAGATGAGGATGTCATCCAGATACACCACCACAAAATAATTAGTGAAAGGTCACAAGATATCATCCATCGTCCTCATGAAAGTAGTTGGGGTGTTTGTCAAACCAAAGGGCATGACCATCCATTCAAAAAGATCTTCTTTTGACTTGAAGGAAGTTTTCCATACAACTGTTGGTTCTATTGGGACTTGATGGTATCCAAACTTCAGATCAATCTTATTGAAGTATTTTTCCCCCTTGAGTTGATCAAGGAGATCGTCGATTCATGAAATCGGGTATTGGTTCCTGGCTATGATTTTATTTAGGGACTGATAATCAATGTAGAGTCGCCAAGTCCTATCTTTCTTCTGCACCAACACGATTGGGCTTCCACAGGGTGATGAGATCGGTCGGATGTGCCCCTTGTAGAGAATTTCTTGGATCTAATGTTTGATCTCCTACTTTTCTAGCAGGGAGCAGCAATAGACTGGCCCATTGGGTAGCGGTGCATCGGGGGTCAGATAGATGAGGTGCTGGATCTGACAGTGCATAGGTACCCCAGTAGGTGATGAGAAGATGTCTTTGTATTCTTCCACAATCTTATCCACTTTCTTTTGATGCATGGAGAGGTCGACCACAGAGGCCATGGATGTGGCTGCAACCTTTCGCACACTCTCAAAGCGAACCACGAAGAAGACAAACTTCCTAGTCTGAGAAATGACCTTCCTGCATTTCTTGGCAAAGATCAAGGAAATAACACTAGGTGGGACTCCCTCGGGTATCATGTACAATTTTCTGTTCAAAGTAATAATAACACTGCGAGGCCTAGACTGATATACATCATGACATTTCCATAAATAAGGTTGGCCCAAAAGAACATCACAAACTTCAAGGGGAGCAACATCACACAATACCTCATATTTGAATTGTTTGATGCCATATGACATGCGACATTGTTGGCTGATGTGAAGATCACTTCCTTGATGGAGCCATCTAATGGTGTAGGGCTACAGGTGCGACGTTGTCGATAGGGCTAGTCACTTGACAACCTCTGCTGAGATGAGGTTCTTCTAGCCACCGCTATTAACGATGAAGTGCAATGGAGTGCCTTTTACCCACATCTGTGAATGAAAAAGGTGCTCGCCTTCCACTGACTGATCTGGTTCATCGGGCTGGATCTTGGTGGTAGCAACGGTGGCATTGGGTTCCATGTCAATGATCACTCTCCCATTTTCTGGTTCTGACTCAAAGTGGGAACCTGCATCTGATTCAGAGGCTTTTACCTCAGCCACCAATGACTACTTTAAGCGACAATCAACGATGTTATGCCAGGGGCTCTTATGGAAGTCACACTACTTCTCGGTGTATTTCTTCTTCTTCACATTGTCTTTCTTTGCTTGCGGCTTGGACTAGTTGTCCTGAGGTTTCCCATCTTTGCTCTATCCTTTTCTCTACGGATTAGGGTTTCCCTTGCTCTGTTTTTTCTGTGAGGGGTTACCAGACCCAAATTGTCATGATTTTTGTTTCAGTTGTTGCTCAATTTTGACGACATATCGATAGGCTGCGCCCAAGGATGAGATGTCCCAAAACTCCATTTTTGTCTGGATGAATCTATGCAAATCATCACGGTACTTGAGTACCATATGTCGCTCACAATCTTTGATACCCAGCTTGGTGCGCAAGTTATGGAAGACATTAGTGAAATATGGCACTGTTTGGTCTCTTTCCCGTCGTAGTGTGGTCCATCTTGTATACAAGTTGTTATAACTTCCAACATGGTAGTATTGTTCCTTAATAAAATACCTGAAGGAACCCCAAGTAGGTGCAACTGAAAATAATGTGGATCTCTTTGTTTCCTTTTTATCACAGAAAGTCTCCCACCAATCTTTGACATGGGCGATGGCCTTGAGGAACACAAACGTAATCTTTTATCTATCAGAAAAGTTGTGGACAGAAAAATACCCTTCTAGAAGGTTTAACCATTTATCTATGGCATCAACAACTATTTGACCTTCAAATATAGGAATATCAAAGTTGATATGTACCTTGAAGGGGGTGGCGCTTCCGCTTGAGGTGGATGTGTCACTTGTCGACAACTGTCGAAGGATTTGTGAAAGGTTGTCCATCATATCGTTCCTCTGTCGCTCAAGGGATTCCTTGAGCAACATTTTGAAAGGATATCCTGTCTTGTCATCTTTATTCTTGTCCACTATGGATGGTTTCTTGGGCGTGCGAGAGCAGTTGTCCTCAAGAGAAACAAGCTCGAGACCCAGCTCTCTATACCTTGATCGCATCGAGGACATGCATTAAAAAAAACGACAAGGAGCATACCGCTCTGATACAACTGATCCAGATTTATGAGAAAAACGAAATGAAACCACATATTTATAATATTAAAACAGAGACACGGTGAACAATAATAGAGATACAGTAAAACTTGGTTTCTATTAAATAAGAAATATGTTGAAACTGTAAAATGCAGACTGAAAACAAGCTCGCTAGAATGGTGGCAGATTATCTCTGAGAAAAGATGTGACGACTACACTCATTCACAAGAAGATGAGTACAATGAGGCTCTGAAGGAATTTTTACAATAAACATGAATTCCAAAACCCTATACATCCAAAAACCTGACCCTAGGAGATGAAGCGCCAAAAGTCACGTGGGCCCTGTTGGGGTAAGTTAGTACATCAACTTTATGGGGTCATAACTTTTGCATACGATCTCTCTTTAGGGTGAACGATAGCTCGTTGGAAAGGTATTGAGGATGAGCTTCGTTTAGGGTGCTTAATCGGAGCTTTCGACAATCATTGAGGTTCCATATTTCAAAAAAGTATCGTTTAGACCCTCAAAATGGCCCAGGAAGTTGAGGAACTAAAAAACTGCTAAAAATAATAAGTTGCCAAAAAAATTGTTTTGAACTAGCTGAAAAAGGTGGGTGGCCACCGAGATCCTCCTGGATCAATCCTCCCCCCTTAGGAAGAAATGGTCTTGATTGCGTTGAGTGCCCCCATCAACATAGGAAATTTCTGTTGAATTTGGCCCTCGGTGAGCCATTTGCCTTAGTACAGGAGCTGCCTTGCTTTAACAACCCGATAGAGTTGGATTCTCTGCTGGCGAGTGCCCTTGACCTATGTGTCCATGATCTAATTAGTGGATTCATGTTCTATGAAGTCAGGGTTGAGCTCTATTGGTGTCAAATGTTATGTTATCTTCGAGGTGTCCAATAATGGTGGAAAATAAGGTCGAAGGAGGTCCACATTGAATGTTGGGTGCAAGCCAAGGAATGGGGGAAGGTTAAGCTCAAAAGGATTGTCACCCACAACCTTGGTGATGGTGTAGGGTCCATAACGGAGAGGACGACGCTTCCAATGAGGCCTTGTAAGGTGTCATCTCTGCAAGTGCAACCAAACTTTGTCTCCCACCTAAAACTAGTGTGGCACCCGGTGTTGATCATGACGTTGCTTGTACTTGGCATTGGACTTCTGTAAAATATCTCAAACTTGTTGGAAGATGTGCTGGATTCGATCAATGAACTGGGTGTCTTTGTCAAATCTAATTGGAGCATGCGATGAGTTTGTCTAGGTGGCCGCAAGGGGTAGTGCAACATCCATGGGACCTAATGGTTGAAATCCCAACCCCACCTGAAAGGGGATGTGGTCAGTTGAGATATATATGGATCTGTTGTAGTTGTGATGAACATATAGAAGACTCTCATCCCAGGTGCGGAGGTTCTTGGAATTGTACATGCACAATATGTGCACGACCATTTGGTTGACGACCTCAGTTTGGCTATTCGTCTGGAGGTGGAAGGCAATGGACTTGGTGAGCTTGGTGTCCATCAGTGACCAGAGGCTCAACCAAAATGTGCTGAGGACCCTGCTATCCCGATCCGAGATAATGGTTTGTGGGATCCCAAAGTGTAACCACACTCATTCAAAGAAGAGTTTGGCATTGGCCTCCACTGTGATGCTCTTCTTGCAGGCGGCCAGAATCACCATCTTGGAAAAGCGATCAACAACCACAAAAACACAGTCATTTCCCCGCTTGGTGGACGAAAGGCCCAGCATGTAGTCCATTGAGATGGATTCCCAGGGCCTGTCAAGAGTAGGTAGAGGAGTGTATTTTCCTTGTTTCTTAATGGTCGGTTTGGAAATAGCGCATGCAGTGCATGAACATATATACTTGTTGACATCCTGTTGAAGTTTCAGCCAGTAGAAATGTTGCTACAACACTGCCACTATCTTTTCCACTCTGAAGTTTCCTGCCACTCGACTGTAGAGGGATTCTCAAATTAGCTTCACTCGCTCGCTTGATGGAACACATAGATGGCCCATATGGCATAACATCCCATCTTGAAGATGGAAATTGGTGACAGTTGTGTTTACGCCCAACATCTGGTAGGTGTTGGCAAAGTCAGGATCTGTCTCATAGAGGTGGGGCCACCCGAAGGTCTTGTGGTCATAAGAATCGAGCACTGTGGCGAGTGTCGCGAATGGAGGTCAGTTGAGGCAATCAACGACTCGGTTGGTACTTCATTTTTTATACTTGATGTTGAGGTGGAACTTCTGCAAATATGTGGACCACTTCTAATGGTGGTCATTCTGCAATTTGTCTTGTGTCTGCATGAACTGTCTCAACTTATGATCAGTGTGGATGATTGTCTCCTTTCTGAGAATGTAATACCTCCACTGGCGGCAGGCTTGCACAATGGAGTACATTTATTTTTCGTAAGTAGGGTACTTACATACGACATCTGATAATGTCTCACTGTGATAGGCCATGGGGTGGCTATGTTGAGTGAAGACTACGCCCACAACATAGTCTGAAGCATCTGTCTTGATCTCAAAGGGTTGTTGCAGGTAAGGTAATGAAAGCACTGGGGCAGAGTAGAAGCCTTGCTTCAGATCATCGAACGCTTTTTGTTGGGACATGCCCCACACAAATTTTTCCTTGCCACCACCTCTCGTTATTTGGCTGAGGGCCCATGCAATATGGGAGAATCCTAACATGAACCTTCGATAGAAATTTGCAAGGCATAAGAAGCTTTGAAGTTGAGTGAGCATGGTTGGGGTTGTCTAGTCATGGATGACTTGGACCTTGGCTAGATCAACATGCACACCATGCGCATCAACAATGTAGCTGAGATATTAGACCATGTCCATGCTGAAGGAACATTTTTCCAAGTTGGCATATAGCTTGTGCCACCGCAGAGTGTGAAAAACCTGCTAAATGTGTTGGAAGTGTTCTACCCAAGTCTTGTTGTAGACAAGGATGACATCCAGATACACCACCACAAAAGAATTAGTGAAAGGCCGCAATATATCATCTATCATCCTCATAAAAGTTGTTGGGGCGTTTGTCAAACTAAAGGGCATGACCAACCATTCAAAAAGACCTTCTTTTGACTTGAAGGCAATTTTCCATACATATGTTGGTTCTATTGGGACTTGATGGTATCCAGACTTCAGATCAATCTTACTGTAGTATTTGGCCCTCTTGAGATGATCAAGGAGATAGTCGATTCGAGGAATTGGGCATCGGTTCCTGACTGTGATTTTATTTAGGGCCCGATAATCAATGCAGAGTCACCAAGTCATGTCTTTATTTTACACCAGCATGATTGGGCTTCCACGGGAGGATGAGCTAGGTCGGATTTTCCCCTTGTGGAGAATTTATTGGATCTGACGCTTGATCTCCTCATTTTATAGCAGAGAATGGTGATAGACTGTCCCATTGAGTAGCGGTGTGCTGGGGGTCAGATCGATGGGATGATTGACCTGACAATGCAAAGGAACCCCAGTAAGTGATGAGAAGATGTCTTTGTATTCTTCCACAATATTATCCACTTGATTTTGTTGCATGGAGAGGTCAGCGACAGAGGCCATGGATGTGGCTGCAACCTTTTGCTCACTCTGAGAGTGAATCATGAAGAAGACAAACTTCCTGGTTTGAGAAATGACCTTCCTACATTGCTTGGAAAAGATAAAGGAAATAGCACTAGGGACTGCCTCAGGTATATTGTACAGTTTCCTATTCAAAGTAATAATAACACTACGAGGCCTGGACTCATATACAACATGATGTTTCCATAAATAAGATTGGCCCAAAAGAACATCACAAACTTCAAGGGGAGAAACATCACACAATACCTCATCTTTGAATGGCTTGATGTCATATGACATGTGACATTGTTGTTTGATGCGAAGATCACTTCCTTGACAGAGCCATCCAATGGTGTAGGGCTACGAGTGTTGCATTGTTGGCAAGGCTAGCCGCTTGATGACCTATGCTGAGATGAGGTTCTTCTGGCTACCGCTATGAACGATGAAGTGCAACAGAGTGTCTTTTACCCACATATGTGAATGAAAGAGGCACTTGCCTTCCTTTGGCTCATCAAGTTCATCAAGCTGGATCTTGGTGGTAGCAATGACAACACTAGGTTTCAAGTCAATTATCCGTCTCCCCTTTTCTAGTTCCGACTCAGAGTTGGAACCCGCATCTGATTCAAAGGCTCTTACCTCAGCCACGAATGGATGCTTTGAGTGACAATCAACAATGTTATGACATGGGCTCTTATGGAAGTCACACCACTCCCCGATGTCTTTCTTCATCTTCACATTGTCTTTATTTGCATGTTGCTTGGACTGGTTTTCCCTAGGTTTCCCATCTTTGTTCTGTCCTATATGCTCTACGAGTTGGGGCTTCCCTTTCCCTGCTTCTGCTGTGAAGGGTTCCCAGACCCAAATTGTCGCAGCTTTTGTTTCAGCTTCTTCTTGACTTTGATGGCATATCGATAGGTCACGCCCAAGGATGAGATGTCCAAAAACTCCATTTCTGTCTAGATGTATCTATGTAGAGTGTCATGGTACTTGAGCACCATATGTCACTCGGAATATTTGATACCCAACTTGGTGTCCAAGGTATGGAAGACATTAGTGAACTCTAGCACTGTTTGGCCTCTTTTCTGCTACAGTGTGGTCCATCTTGTATACAAGTCATCATAACTTCCAACATGGTAGCATTGTTCGTTAATAACATGCGTAAAGGAACCCCAAGTGGGTGCATCTACAAATAATGTGGATCCCTCTATTTCCTTTTTCTCACAGAAAGTCTCCCACCAATATTTGACACGAGGGATGACCTTGAGGACCACAAACGTAATCTTTTCTCTATCGGAAAAGTTGTGGACAGAAAAATACACTTTTAGAAGGTTTAACCATTTATCTACGACATCGACATATATTTGACCTTCAAATATAGGAATATCAAAGTTGATTTGTACCTTGAAAGGGGTGGCACTTCCGCTTGAGGTGGATGCGTCGCTTTTCACCACCCGTCGAAGGATTTGTGCAAAGTTGTCCATCATCTTGTTCCTTTGTCGCTCAAGGGATTCCTTGAGCAACAATTTGAAAGAATCTCTTGTCTCATCTTCTTTCTTTTTGCCCACCATGGATGGTTTCTTAGGTGTGCGAGAGCATTTTTCCTCAAGAGAAACAAGCTCAAGACCCAACTCTCCATACCTTGACCATGTCGGGCATATGCATTAAAAAAACAACAAGGAGCAGGCCGCTCTAATACCACTGATCCAAATTTATGAGCGGAACAAAATGAAACCACAGATTTATAATATTAACACAGAGACATAGTGAACAATAATAGAGATACAATCAAACTTGGTTTCTATTAAATAAGAAATATGCTGAAAACTGTAAAATGCAGATTGAAAACAAGCTTGCTAGAATGGTGGCAGCTTATCTCTGAGAAGAGATGTGACGACTATGCTCATTTGCAAGACGATGAGTACAATGAGGCTATGAAGGCCTTTTTACAATAAACATGAATGTCAAAACCCTAGACATCCAAAAGCCTAACCCTAGGAGATGAAGTGCCAAAAGTCACGTGGGGGCCTCGTTGGGGTAAGTTAGTAGATCAACTTCCCAGGGTCGTAACTTTTGCATACGAGCTCTATTGAGGGCTCACTATAGCTTGTTGGAAAGGCATGAATTAGGAGCTTCATTGAGGGGGCTCAATCAAAGCCTTTCCTTTTCATTGAGGTGCCTGATCATGAAAAAGTGTCATTTAGGCCCTCAAAATGGCCCTAGAAGTTTAGGAACCAAAAATCGTCTAAAAATAGTAAGTTGCCAAAAAAATGTTTTGAGTCAGTTGGACAAGGTAGGTGTCCACCGAGATTCTACTAGATCAACTCAACAGAGGGAAAACTCTGGAAGGACGCCATGGTTGAAGAAATGGAATCCTTGCACAAGAATGAGACATGGGACTTAGTCAAGTTCCCTAGTTGAAGAAAGCTCGTCGATATCAAATGGGTATTTAAGAAGAAGATGAATGTAACAGGTCAATTTGAGAAATTCAAATCTTGACTGGTAGTGAATGGATATTCCCAAGTCGAAGGAGTCGATTTCGGTGAGATTTTTTCTTTTGTTGCAAAATTAGCTTCCATTAGAGTACTAATGTCTATGCTTGCAACAATTGATATGGAAATAGAACAGATGGATGTGAAGAAAACATTCCTACATGGTGTTGATATTATGGTAGTTGTGGAAGGTATTTACCTCCACGTGTAACCCTGAGGAGAATAGAATATTATGGGAAGCAAGAAGTAACCCTAAAGCATTGAACATAACCCTAGAAGACAAGTCAGCTCAAGGAAATAATTAATATTAAGTATTTAGTCTCCAGAATGAGAAGTCGGCCCAAACAGCTCAGGAAATAGTATAAATACAAGTAGCCAGACCTCGTTTCATACACACTACTCAGAATTGCAGCCGGGAAGAAGTGCGCACTGTAGGAACTGGGCTAGTGCACAAGTCTGGGGAGCAGCTGCAGCCGGCAGCTGCCGCAATCTGGTTTCCTGGTTTAGGCCTGGACTTTCTGTTGGTTATGGTTGGAATTTCTGATTAGTCTTGGTTATCTTTATGCATTAGCCTTGGTTGGCTATTGACTTGCTTCCATATTCATTCTCTGTCAAGGTTAAGGTGCTCAGAGGTGGCTTCGGCCTATGGTTGGGTGACAATATTGATATATTGTCTATGGTTAAATGATCACATCCATTACTTTATAATAGGTTATGGGCCCACCAATCTTCGGACAATCTAACCGTTGGAAGATAGATTGGGAGGATTTTCTCAGTTACAGTTGCAGTTGCAGCCAGTTTTTGCTGCAACAACGAAACCCTAACTCTCTTGTTGAGGCACCTTAAGAGAAGAGTTTGACCTAATTTATGGATAACCTAGTGTGCCCTAGCCTAGCTCACCTCCTGGTAGTCTCAACAAGCCAAGACGTCAAGTTTGAGTTGTTGGTCAAAGTCAAAGGTTGACCAAGTCAAAGTAGTTATGACTTACTCCATGAAGTTAGAAAACAAGTTAGAAGGGGCTTCTAACTTCAAAGCGTGGAAGACAAGGATTGACCTCATCCTTGCCAAGAATAAAGTGTTGGATATCGTGAAAGGAAAGATTGTGGAACTGCAGTTCGAAGAAGGAACCTTAGAACGTTGTAGTTATGGAGAAGTTCAAATACAATGACATCAATGCCATGAGTATCATAGTGGACTCTATAAAAGATCACTTGATACCCTACATCTCCCATCTTGACTCATCTAAGAAGATGTATGATGCCCTAAAAAACCTCTTCTTAGTCAGAAACATTGGACAAGTAATGAGTCTGAAGAATGAGCTCCGTGACATGAAAATGAATGATGATGACAGCACAACATCATACTTTGTGAGAATATCTCAGTTAAGAGATCAACTACAATCTATTGAAGAAATCATTTCAGAGAAGGAACTGGTAAATATAGTACTCAATGGTCTTCCCAAGACATGGGATGCATTTGTCGCAAGCATGAACACAAGGAAGGAGTATCCTGCATTTGAATAACTTTGGACTTGTTGTGCACAAGAAGAATCAAGGATTAGTGCAAAAGAGAAACCCCAAAAGGAATACAATGATCAAGCATTCACAACAAGGTTCAAGAATTTTAGGAATAAAAGGAAGTTTGGCCCAAGGAAGAAATCAAATCAAGAGAAAGATATGTCAAAAATACAATGCTTCAACAGTCGAAAATATGGTCACTACAAGAATCATTGTCCCGAGTTAAATAAAAGGAATGAAACACACGAAGCATCAGTTGCCAAAGAAAAGGAACCCTCAAAGAAGGCCAAGCAGGACAAAACAAACTTCTTCTTCTAAGACAAGGTAACAATATTCTTCTTAATTTTTGTACATACCAAGTTTACATAGTTTATGTACATATCTTGCATATCTATTTCTTAGAAGATAATATGTTCAAAGATAAACTATACCTATGGAAGAATAAAAAGATAAGGATTGCTATCACGATGAATACAAGTCAAGCAATACACATGAAAAGATAAAGTACATCGACAACCCTTGGTAACAATTCATGTGGAAGTTATTAACACAAGTAACAACTTCAAGATAAGCCGAAATCATAATCAAACTTGAATAAACTTGGAAGAAGTAAAAACATAAAGAAGTCAATATTCAAGAAGAAATTAGAAAGAGACTTGTGACACTTTGTAGAAGGAAATAAAGATGCAGATGGAAGCATGGACTCTCTTAGATGGAGGGAGCCGAATATATAATTCCAAAAGAAGAGCATGCATTCATGCATGAAGCAAGGATTAAGAGGGAGCTAATCCTATACAATATGATCCATTAAGGATTATGAAGTATCTATCCATGTTCCCATCAATGGTAGCATCCATAAAAAGAAACAAATGTTTAGTTTGACTTTAGAAGAAGTCTTCTTCGAAAAGAAGCCTTAAAGTATCCATGGTTGTCCATCCACATCCATGATCCTCTGATGAAAGGAAGAAGTTCGAATCTTCAAGGCATGGAATCTATAGAAAACTCCATGGACCCAAGAGCTAAAGAGAAACATGAAGGAAGAACATGAAGATTCCAAGAGAGAAAGAAAATCCAGAACAACCAGTCATTATATCGAGAATCGCAAGACTACCAGCTTGATCTGAACTCACTAAAAGCAATCAAGCAGAGGAAATGAAAGTTGTGATGAAGAACGGTGTATGGAAGACTTATGAATGAAAGAATTGCAAGATCCAAAACTAGAGGTTCTCCTAGATGGAGGGAGAAGACTATGATGATTGCTTGTTCCAGTAAACCAGACATACCTCTACATGAGCCATTATATCGTCCGCAATATCCATGGGTTGGAGTTTACATCAGATGAATGCAAAGAATGTTCTCTAGAATAATTGAAGAAAGAGCGTATATAGAGCAACCTCAAGGATTTGAGGTATACCAGAAAGAGACCCTTGTATGCAGATGGAAGAAGATATTGTATGAATTCAAACAACTTGGTGGAGAGCCTCTAATGCACAACATAAGCGTGGTGAAATTTTTTCTATAACAGAGATATTGTATTAGAATGGTTACTCAGAAGTCCAGGATGAGGGATTGCTAATCCATGGCAAACTCTCATGATGACATAAGAAGTGCCACTTGGATATGTTCCAGTTTGACCCTTGCCACGATGTTATGAGCTAGTAGGAAACAAAAGAGTTGAATCCAACTATGATATACTATAATGATCAGAGATATACGAATCCTTCAGAGAAAAACCAGTGTTCCAGAAAGACCGAAGTACATTGAGATCAAGCATTACATTCTCTATGATGAGGTCCAGAAAGGAAAAGTGGTTCTCCAATATATCTCCACAGATGAGCAGATAAGCATATATTTTGGTAAATCCTTTGCCCAAGATGAAAGAGTTTGCGTACTCAAGAAACAAACTAGAGCTTGTGGAGATGACTTCCTTATTGAAAAGGGAAGAGATGACTTCCAGGTTGGGAGGGAGCATTCATGTGTATTGATTTATGGACAATCATTTTTTAGTTCGAAAATGGTCCAGGATGAGCGGTTCCTTTCCAGTTTGGAAAGTGGTTTGAGATTTCTGACGAACATGCATTTTCCAGTTCGAAAAATGGTCCAGATCAAACGGTCATTTTCGTAATGAAAATGGTTCAATGGATTGTTGATGTACCATAGACAGTGATTCCTCTTGTGGCCAGTGTGGGGGAATGGTCTAGGACAATGTTTCTTCTTGACAGTCACTTTCAGTAGTGGTCAAGAAGACTGGTCTGCCTCACTGGACAATCATTCTTTCGAAGCTCACAGTTGTGAGCAGTTTCGAAGAATGGTCCGTTTTGGAGGTTGGTGCAGGACAATCATTTCCTTAGGAAATTGTCTGGACAATTATTCCCTAGGGCAGATTCATTCTCTCTAGGTTGCACTTTGTTTAGTGCCGGAGGTATGACCTAGATAGGTGAATGGTCCAGGTTCAACAATCAGGGACAGGCATTCCCCAGGGAAGAATCTTTCTCTCTGGGTTGCACTTTGTTTAGTGTCGGAGAAATGACACAGATAAGTGAATGGTCTAGGCTCAGAAATTGGGAAGAAATAGACCACTTAACCAAGGTCTTTAAGAACATTGGGTAGAGATATAAAGACATCAAAAAAGCAATGAATAGGAAGGACAATAAGACCCGTGTACAGAATGATCAAACCTCCAATATAAAAGCCTTCCTTCCTTACATCCGGGGTGTCACAGACAAGTTTGCAAAAGTCTTAAAAAAGAAAGAAATTACAACCTCCTTCAAACCCCTAGTTACCCTCAGACAAAGAATGAGGTCGGTAAAAGACCCTATAGACCAACAACAAGGAAAAGGCATCTACAAAGTATCTTGTTCATGCGGGAAATGTTACATTGGGGAAACCAGACGATCATTTCAAGTAAGGATTAAAGAACATGGAGCAGACATTAGAAATGAACGCATTCGCACCTCGGCCTTAGCAGAACACTCACTTAAGACAAAACATCATGTTTGCCTGGAGGATACAAAGATACTAGCAAAAGAGGAT